>SNQN01000105.1:9622-25138 GCA_008642245.1 Bassia scoparia
CCTTGGTGGATATCATCCAACACTTCTGCCCCTTTCTCTGGAGTGATACACTTGAGCAAAGGATGGGAAAAAGATTTCTTGTAGAGCTGGCCATTCCAAAATACAAACCACGTATCCCGCCGCTTCACATACTTAGCTTTTTTCGGATCGGGGGGTAGGATTCCCGTTTGTTTGTATTCAATGATCTCATCCATCCAGGTGCTTCCCCTATTGATGTAGTGGACCTCATCTAGCTTGTCTATCCTCCGTTGATTCTTGACTTCCCAGTAAACAGACCTGGGAGAGTCCCCTGTAGCCGAGCTAGCCAACTTGGACAAGGCGTCGGCTTGATTGTTTTTTTACMTAGGCACTTGCACTAGGTGAAAATGTTCCAATCCTTCAACTTCCTTCTTTACCATGTCCAAGTATTTGATCATATTTTCATCCCTGGCCTCATACTCACCGTTGACTTGACTCACCACTAACTGAGAATCTGACATAGCATCAATTTTACGTGCCCCAGCCGCTTTACACATTTTGATCTCTGCCACCAAAGCTTCATATTCGGCCTCATTGTTAGATGTCTGGAACTTAAAGCTCATGGCATATTCGAACGTGTCCCCTTCTGGCGATCTGAACAAGATTCCTGCCCCACAACCATTTTGAGTAGATGAGCCATCTACAAATAATGTCCACACGTCACTTGACGTTTCGTCCGGGGGAGGTCTGGTCATTTCCACGATAAAATCTGCTAGGGCTTGCCCCTTTATGGCTTTTCTTGGTTCGAACTATAAGTTGAACCCGTTCAATGCTATTTCCCATTTAAGCATCCTTCCGGAAGATTCCACCTTGGTTAAAGGTTGCTTGATTGGCTGGTCAGTGTAGACAACAATTTTATGGGTTGCGAAGTAGGGACGAAGTTTCTTGCTAGCCATCATGAGTGCCAGGCCAAACTTTTCAGATGTGGCATAGCGCATTTTCGCTCCTTGAAGTACATGGCTTACAAAGTAAACTGGCAACTAACTCCTTCCCTTTCGGCCACCAGCACAGCCGACAGGGCATGTTCGGAGACCGGGAGATACATGTATAGTGTTTCTCCTTCCATAGGGCTTACCAACCTTGGAAGGGAGTGTAAATGTTCCTTTAATTTGACAAAGGCAGCTTCAGCCTCTTCACTCCACTCGAACTTGGCACTCTTCTTGATTKCCTTGAAGAAATACTGACACTTATCCCCAGATTTGGAGAGCAATCTGCCAAGTGCCGCTAGACACCCTGTCAGTCTCTGGACCTCCTTCACATTTCGAGGTGATTGCATGTCCAGAACAGCATTAACTTTGTCGGGGTTGGCCTCAATACCTCTTTCGTCTACCAAGAACCCCAAGAACTTGCCAGAAGTAACTCCAAAGACGCACTTCATTGGATTTAATTTCATGCCGAAATGTCATAAAGTGTCAAATGTCTCTCGCAGGTCCCTGGCATGATTTTCCTTCTTTTTGCTCTTGATGATCATGTCATCAATGTAGGTTTCTACATTCCTTCTAAGCTTCTTAGCGAAGATGGTGTTTACACATCTTTGGAAGGTAGCAGGGGCATTCCTTAAGCCAAATGGCATTACCTTGTAACAATACAGCCCATTGTCAGTGACAAAGGCCATCTTGTCCTGGTCTTCCTCCTTAAGAAGGATTTGATGAAATCCTGAATAAGCATTAACGAAGCTCATGGCCTCGTGCCCCGCTGTAGAGTCTACTAGCTTGTCAATCTTTGGGTGGGAAGCTATCTTTTGGACAAGCCTTATTCAGATCTGTGTAGTCCACACACATTCTCCATGTCCCATTTGGTTTGGGAACTAGGACCACATTGGCCACCCACTCAGGATACTGGCAAGGACGGATGAACCCAGCGTCTAGAAATTTTTTAACCTCTTCATCAGCTTCCTTGCTTCGAACCGGACCCAAGGTTCTCTTTTTTTGCTTCACTGGCTTGAAAGTGGGGTCAACGTCAACGTCAAGGCTATGATGGGATTATGGCATGGCACTAAATCATCATCGTTGTATTTCAACTTCTGAAGACACTCGAAGCTTATGATGTCGGAGGAGCTTCCCGTATCAATAAGAATGCAACGAACACGCTTATCCGCCACTTTCATTTTGACCACTAGAGGGTCATCATGGGGGGTTCTTACCTCCTCACGATCCTTCTCACAAATGAGAACGTCTGGAAAACTWCTCCTCCTCCTCCTTGTCTAGGAGCATGACTTGTTGAGGAGTTCTCACATAATCCAGGTGACCCTTGGCAGTTGGGCCACCTACAGCGAAACCTCCGGAGATCGTGTGGACGATTCCGGAGTCAGAATGCTCCTCATGTGGGGCACCCTCCGTAGATGGAGATTTCTTCATAAATCTCTTTATTGAATGCTTCTTTACCTTGCCCTGGTGTGCCAGGCGATCAATAGTTCGTTGCAAGGTATAACAATCATCGGTGACATGTCCAGGCTCTTTGTGATACTTGCAATACTTGGACTTTCCCCTCTTATCCATTTTTGTTTTGATTGGGGGAGGATCGTCGATATGGACATCTCGACTTACCTCCTTGTAGACCTGGAAGAGATCTTTAGTGTATTCAACCGTAGGGGTGTAGCTGAACTTTCTCTTCTTCCTGGCTGAACCTTTTTGCGATGTTCCATCCTCCTCAATGTTCCAGGTGCCAGACCTCTTTTTGTCAGGCCCACCGCTTCAGTGTGCCTGGTTGCTTTGATGTTTGGAGGAGGGGGGAGTTACCTTTTCCTTAGCCTTCTTGACAGCACAGACCTCTTCAGCGTGGATCCATGCTTCGACCTCCCTCATCATCTCGTTCAAGTCTCCAACTCGTTGCCTTACCATTTGGAACTTGAATGGACTGTCCTCATCCAGCCCACGATAGAAGTTGTCCAGGATCACCCGGTCTGGAAAGTCTGGAATTTAGAGAGTTTCGTTGTTGAAGCGCTTCACATAGCTCCTCAAACTCTCATTTGGCCGTTGTTGGATCCTACCCAAGTGTAAGCTACTTTTCTGCTCCTGGCGATGTGCCATGAAATGATGAGTGAAAAGAATAGCTATTTCATTGAAGTTGTGGATAGAACCCGTTGGAAGGTCACTGAACCACCTTTGTGCCAGCCCCTTAAGAGTAACTGGAAATACTTACAACCAAGGCAAGTTCGCATCGTCGGCCTGGTAGTTTAGCAATAGATGCCTTGTACATTGTCAGTGATCGTCTGGGTCTGCTAGTTTCCATCATAAGCTCAATAGATGAAAAATGAATCTCTGTGGACTTAGCTAATCAATAGAGATAGAAGGAGAGAAAGGGTTCTTGTCAGTTGGAAACGCTGCATCCCCTAGTGACTATCTCCTTGGAAGTTTGACGCATGACCCCTATCCAGGTGAGCACCGCTTTGGTGACACCCCCAGCAGTACGTTGGTGGGATCTAACCTAGGCTCATTGCCCGATGCAATCGCGGGTGTCTTGCAGATGTAACTATGTACACCCAATAATTCTCCACCCTTACACTGTGAAAAAATAGGACTAAAACGAGACATCATTGGCATGTCACCTGCACGATTTAAAACATTTGCTAAATCACAAATTGCAGAAGCGGAAATCAAGTTTAGCGCAAACATTTCAAACCAAGGTATTAAATAACCATAAAGTAAAACTGTTTAATAAGTGGAACATTACGGCCCTTATTTGCAACCAGGCAAATCCCTTTTTCTTTTAAAACATTAGCAAATATCCGAAAATATATCAAAAACGTTCTGACAGAGTGTCTCGATACGTTATAAAAAACTATCAAGTACGTCGGCTCTCACTCAGACCTTCCATCCAAGTCTATAGTTACTTTATTGCTAAACGCTGTGAGAAAATCTGCTCCCCATAATTTCCAAATGAATAAGGATCATCACAGGTCCACCAAAAAGAAGAAAGTGTGACGACAACAAACAACGACAAAGACACAATCAGAAAGGCTGCCACGTACATACAATACGAAAATCAGAAAATAAAACGGACAGCATCTCCCTCTAAAAACTGGACATACCCCGAGTTCGACACCTGCTAAAAACACAAAAGAAAACCAACGTGGTGGTCAATAACACTTAAACAACATTATACAATATATACAAAGCTATCCCAAAGCAAACCAAAAACCATCAACTAAATATTAATACAGCTGCTCCAAAACATATACAATCCCAAATCCATTCAACTACTCTGTTTGACTAGAGTGTACCTGCAGATTAGCTTACTCGACCCGAATAATTGACTCAATATATATTGATACATTTTTGCTATGATATGAGCAACAGACAGGGCATTGTCCAATTCCCAGACACATAAGGTGCCACACATTCAACCAGGACAACACAAGGTGACATAGTTCTTGCATCCCCCAGCCTCCCGCGAAGGCATCAAAAAGTTTCATAAACCAGATGGCGAATCGGGCGCGGACTCCGTCACCATAGTTTAGATGAGATCTTCAAAACTACCCCATTTGGATGAAATCCTCGTTTTTTAAAATAAAATATATAGAGACTGCATTGATCAGACGCCCTAGTAAGGAAGCAATAATGCAACCCCAACCACCTGATTGGCGTCAATACTCTAGACAAGTGACAACATACAGAGTTTATTGGACTCAATCCCAAAACATATTTAACCGTTGATTATAGACACCGTTCACATGACTCACGTTCAACGTTGTATTCTTTTTAAACTCTAACCATTCTTTATTATAAACCCTGTTGGACAAGCCAACAACCTCGTCGGCAATAAAATACATCCCTTTACTCCAAACTCATTATACTCATATCATGAACGAGTTATTAAATAACCATCTGGAGCAAGTTTACACTGACCCACTTTTAATTCATCCTTGGTATTATAAACAACCTCTAGAAGCAAGTGTATACTTGACTCACAAAACTCACTTAACCTCAACCAGGCCAAACCAACTTATTATTAGGCAATAGATAATATCAAATCCGTCCATATCAAACCTCATGAACAAACCAAATCCTCAACATCCATGGTCTCAAATTATAGGATCCAATACACAAACAAATAGAATGACTATATTTGTGACTCCCAAACAATTCCAAGGAAACATTATTACATCAAGATCACTATACATATATCAGGATTCGCACAGTTAGTACGTATACCTTGAGCCAATGAAAAAAAGTCAATCCAATACTCAGAAATCGACCTCTACGAGTCTCCTCGCTATCATTTTACAAAACTGAATCAATACAACACACTTGCAACGTAATTTACAGCAACTAAGAAGCTTAAGCCTCGAAAAACCAATTCGACAATGTTTTTTACCTCACAGACCCTCACTTTAAAATAGTAAGAATATATACTATAGTCTCTGTTTTAAAATCATGAAAATATATCTTTAAATAAGGAACTCCAGCTTGTTAATTATATTCATAATAAATCTGAAAAATTTTCTTTTGTCGTCCAAAAAACCTTTAACAATTCAAACAGTGCTATACTAGTAGTACTAATATATTTAATATTGATTTGAAGTGAAAACCATTATTCTCAATATTAATAGCTTCAAAATTATTTATTAACGAATCTGAAATGTTATTTAATACTTGCATATAAACAAGGTTTAAAGACTTGTTATAATATATAGTGAATCCATAAACGTTTATTTCAAAACAGAAAACAATGATTTAGGATCATTAAACACTCAAAATTTCATTAGTAATTAAATCTGAAATTTTACTTAAAAGCTATAAAAATTTCAAACTTTTAGTGTTAAACAATTTATACAACACAAAAACTAGTATTAATTAATACCTTAACCCTTAAAACATGAAAATCCCCAATTTAAAAGCCCTAATGTTTTATAAATTAAACAAATCTGAAAATTCCATTCAAATTAAAATCATAAAAAGAGTTAATAATGAACTAACCACATATTTAAATGATGTTATAAAAGTTAATTGGTTGTGAAAATTAAAATTCAAAGAATTCAAATTATGAATTAAACATGGAAAGAAGAATAAAAGCAAGAGGAAGAAAGGGGAAGAGGGAGGACCGACAACCGAGGGGGCAGCCACCAGGGGCGCGTGATGGAGCAGTAGGCACCACGCAACAACGGTGCAGTGGGAGGACAAGCAGCGACAGGGCACTGGCGCATACAACCAATTGCAGCAAGACGATAGTGCAGCCCGGCTCGGTGGCGCCGACACTAGGTGGTACGGCAGCAGCACGGCAGAGTACAGCAGAGCCCCTCTCTCTCGCTCCTATGCCAATGCTCTCTCTCCTCTGTCTCGGCTTCCTCTTTTTTTTTCTTTTTTTTTTGTTTTGAAAACTCAAGTGATGGAAAGATGTCGTGAGTGTGGTAAAAGGAGGATAAAACACTTTTAATAATATATATGGTTTTAGTTAGACGTAGATTTTGAATATCTTTTCTCTCTTTTTTTTTTTGTTAAACAATACAGGGGACTAGGAGTCCATCCCACCACACTCGGAGTTGAGGACGAACAAAGTCTACTATAAAAGTAGATTGATACCTCAACCTATGTAGAGGCCTTTGGGTGGGTAAAAGCGACACCAAAAGCAAATCCTTGCGGGCTAGGCCCAAGGGACAATATCTTACATAGTGGGCTCCTGTTACGACCAAGGAGTACAGATTTTGTATCAGAGCCAGGGCCCATTTCCGGTGTTTCTGTCGTGGGCCTTCGAGACGCAGGCTCCCTGTCAAGGGTGGGTGACAGGGGACTATAGTTCCATCCCAATCGGAAGTTTTGAGGAGACAACAAGTCGTATATAGAGTAGATTGGATTACCTCAACCTAGTAGAGGCTTTTGGGTGGGTAACAGTCTTTGCCACACCAAAAAGCAAATCCTGCGGCTAGGCCAAACGAGGAACAATATCTACTAGTGGCTTCTTGTTCAACCCAAGGGGTGTTACCCAGATGTGCTTTGAGCTGGACCATGTGTTCTAAAAGAACGATGGGAAGGGTCCGTACACACTGGCGTGGAACCAGTCAAAGAATGCTCTTCATCATACCGAGCGGCTTGCTTAAGCCTCTCAGTTCTCTTCTTGTCTAGGATCATCCTGGCATCTTGGTTCCGTTCCCTCTTGATCTCGATGATCTTTCGGGCATCCATGGAGGAAGCTTCATGGTCCTGCTTCCTTTTTTCAATAAGTGTCCTGACGTCTTCTGGTTCTTCGCGAGAAGAAACATCATCCTCTACATAGGCTTCATCAAACCTATAAGGACCACCCTTGGCAGAGGTTGCCTTGGTGGCAGTTGTTGCTGTGTTGGCAGGCTTAGGAGTGCTACGGTACCTCCTGGCATGACTCTTTTCTCGTTCCAAAGGAAYGTGCTCAGTTGAAACAAATTTGCCTTTCGGGGTTGGATTTTTTACCTTAATGGTTCCGAGCTTGGGAATGATGGGAGTATTGTACTCCATAGCTTGGGACTTGGCAGGAGCTTCACTGCCAGTCACCTTAGACTTGCCTGCCTGCAAGGCTTTCAAGCGGGCATTCTCCGCTTGGAGAGCGTCAAGTCTACTCTTCAACTCGTCCTGTTGGGATAAACGAGCCCATATCTCGTATACTCCCTTGAAAATTTCATCCTTGAGAGTATCATGCGAAACGTACCTACTATCCAAGTCCTGGAGCGACAKGTCAGTGTTGTCCTCCAGGCCAACTTGGAAGGTGGAGAGGTCGGCGTTCGTCTCGCCATTAGGATTACTCTCCTTCTCTGAAGATGGAGGTGTGATCGTCCTTCGTGTTGTATGGTCATCTCCTGAAGCCATTTCTGATTGCCTCCCCACAGACGGCGCCAAATGTTGTAGCAAATAAAATGGGGATGACGTGTCCTAGCTACAATATTTCCCTAGCTTATGGGTTGAGATAGGAGTGGAGGCTTCCCTTTCATGCTACCTCTGGAGAGCTGACCTTCTATTGCACGTTGAACGTCTCCTGGCAATCTCCGATCTCCTGGTCACCAAATGTTTGCCTCTTGCGCCAAGCTCACAAAGCTTKCCTGGCACCTGCACAAAGGAGAATAATCCTATTTGGATTATCTCCCCTCCGATGCTTAAGTAAGTATGGAGTTAGGGAAGTAAAAGTGCCAARCTAGAGAGAGAAAGTAGTGAGAGATGCTCTCAAGTAGTTGGAAGTTGTAATGCTATGAGAAAAAAGTGTGTCTTTTCCTTGGTTTTCCGGGGTATTTATAGGCATTCCCTCAAAAACCAAGGCATCCCTTGGATGAGTGACACTAGTCATCCATCCATGCTTCCGAGCGTTCCTTACTACCATTTCAGTGTAGAAATGTCGGTTCTCCATCCTGTTTCGGTCGAATTAATTTAATCTGTAGCGTTTGCCACGTGGATCATTTCGACCCAATATTTGAAGGACACGTGGGCAAGGATTTTCCGTGCCACATCAGGGATTGTACCTAATAATTTGCCCATAGCATGCTTGTTTTTGGTGAAGCAATGTAAAGAGTTAATATAACTCGCTCTGAGAGGAAGGGGTTTAGAGCAGTGACTTCAACTCCACCTTCGATCCTTATGGTTAGAGATTCGAATTTTCATACCCCATTGTCCATTGTAAATGTACACCACCTTTGTGGCTCATTCACACCTAAAAAATATATATGTAGCTCATTCTCAAATTCTCAATAACAAGCTGCAATGATGATGAGGGTTAGCTCAGTTGGTTAGAGTTTCCTTCCCGATTTCAATTGGTCCTGGGGTCAATGCTTGTTTTTGGAAACATGAAATATTTTCAGTCATGCAATTTACCTACTTATATACTACTCATCACTTATTAACGTTTTTAAAAGTAAATTTATTTATTGGTAAAAAATCATACAACATCCACAAAAAGTACTGAATTTAAAAAACACATAAAAATTCAACCTATTGCTTATTAACTAAGATAACTACTCCCTCTGTTCCATGAAAAGCCTGTCAGTTACTATTCATACGTTTATGATAAGTCGTTATTTGTATTATTTTAGTGCTTATTTCCTTGTGTTATTGAAGCATATAGTGTTGTTTTGTATGTATTTAACTTATTTTGGTCACACTAATGCTCCATAGGTAGTTTGTGTGTTTTTTTTTATAGTTTAGGTCCTTTTTGGAGCAATTTTGGAAGCTTTTCATGCTTAGGTTTGGATTCAAATGATGATATATTTTCACCTAGTGATCGGATTGAGATGATTCTAATTGGAGGTGAAAGTACGTCTCAAGAGCTTCTAAATGAGTGGTCACAAGATCAATTCCGATAAGAGACAAGAAAGTTATGCCACTTTAAAGTCAGGCAGACAAGTTGCGCTGCTAGCCCAAACCCGAGCCCGCGGCCAAACTACTGGGCATGATTCTGCCTTATTTGGGCAGATTTCTGGGCAGCAAAAAGATCATTCATTCACTCTTTCAAGTTCAAGCTTTGTTCTAGTAGCATTTCTCCCTCTTATTCAATTTCTTCTCAAATTTACTTGTAATTTCTAGTTTGAAGCATTGTAGAGGCATTTCCTCCATTGTTGTTCATCATTGAAGCTTYAAGTAACTTTCTCTCTCCTCTAATTCAGTTGTTCTTCCATTGTAATGAATTCTGGGTACTTGTTATGTTATTGATAGTTGATTATTAGTTTCAAATTGTTGATTATTTTTTATTTTAGCTTTGAATTTACATTTTACGAACTCTAAATTGTTTTTTATGGAATTATTTATGAATTGTGAGTAGTTAAATTCTAGGGTTTGGTGTAACCCTCAATTTGTAATGAATTGCTAGTTGTTTGTGRGCTTTTAGCTCTTGTTGGTGTTAATTAACTTTGTTTAAGGGATTGCATGCTAGTTCTTGTGATTGATCACCACAAGTACTTATTTTTTAGTCTCCTTAATGAAGGATCGAAAGATGAAGTGGGGTTGTAGGTACCCTTGAACTTGCTTGACTAAAAGGCTATGAAAATAGGAATTTCTAGTTAAGGGAACATTGTTGTCACCGTGAAATTGGTTTTCATGCTTGGTTTTGTGAATTGTAACCATGAAAATAGGTTGTAATCCATGAATTAGGCAATTCATCTAGCTCGAGAGAATAGTTAGGTGTCTTAGGTGACGTTCCATAGTTTAACCCCAACATTGAGTAAATTCCCCCTTGTTTGTTGCAATTTATTGATGAATTTGAGTGGTGTAGCCTTTGCCCTAAACCCTTTTATCAAAGTTAATTCGTTTAATCTTAATTCTAGTTTAAATTCCTAGTTTAGTGATCACAAACCATTCTCAAAGCACTAGTTTGACTTAGCTTGTTTAAACATTGACTTGCGGTGGTTGATTCAACGCCTTTGATAGGTTCAACCCTTTCTTGCCCTTACTACTAGTTAGTGAGACCAAGTTAGGTTTTATTATTTGATAGGTTGACGACGCTCTATCAGCTTCCCAATGCATGTTTTATATCGTTTATATCTATAGTTACATATTTTATAAATTGTAACGATTTAATATTAATAGTCTACTCGTTAACCCGAATCCAGCTAGACCCCACATGGCTATATTTATTTTTATACATTGATAATTAGGGAAATTTCCTTTGGTAGGCACCGGTTTTCGCAAAATCACTTTGGTAGGCACGGGTTTTTTTAATCTCTTTGATAGACACGAGTTTTTGTAGGGTGTTTCAACCGTGAGTAAAATAAGGAATATTTGAGGGGCGGCGGTTGTCTGGGCGTGTAATTTCGTAGGGCGACAGTTGGAGGAGTAGTGGGGTGGGGGTGAAAGTTTTAACCGAATATTGCTTATTTTACTTATGGTTGAACCACCCTACAAAAACTCGTGCCTATCAAAGGAAATGAGGTTATAGTGTTGATTTGATTGGAGAGAGAAACAAATAAAATTATATTGTTTAATGTAAATGAGTGTGTTGCAAGTGGAAGATTGTGTTCCACATGGTGGACCACCACTATTGAGGAAATAATACTTCGTATAAGGTTTTTTAAAATGGAATAGAGTGGAAGTGTCAGGATTTTCATGCAACGTACATATGCTAAAAGTGACAGAAATTTCGTGGAATGGATGAAGTATATAATTCAATGAACCTTTTTTTTTTCTAAACTTTAAACAAGGTATTAGGGTTGAGAATTCTTCTTTCCGTAAATTTAGAGAGCTTACTAGACCTATTCTATTATGTGAAGAAGTTTWATTTAATTTAATTTATTTATTTATTGGGGGTGAAGTAGTTGAACTTTCATGAATGTTCGTCGCTAATTGAAGAGATCTTTGTGGTGTAATCCTGTTGATTAGTTGCCAATAGAATCAATAAATTAGCCACATCATCTTTGAGACTTTGAATATTAGATTATTAGTGATGTTGCTGGCCTTTTTAATTGTTGATCATGGGTCAAGGAATTCAAGACATATAAGTAAGTAAACAGACATATCCATAAATTCACAATCCAAGTCAATTTGTGCACTTGTTGACCTAATAAAATCCAATTGCATGCAATTAAAATTAGAATAGCGAAAATTCACACAACTAAAAGCTAATGAATCCCTGAAATGTTATGTAAAGTTAATTAGCTGAATCCCATAGAGCATTATACAAGATGTCAAACTTGGGTCCCATAGATGAATGAAATCTGTATAGTAAGTTAATCAAGTGATTATAAGTATGATAATCAGAATGACTTTAACGTTTTGACAAGTAAAGTATTAATGAAAGAAATGTTTAATCGGCATGCATGGATGAGTTGCATAGTAGACTAGTAGTGTAAGGTAGCAAAGATATTTTAGCCAAGTGGTTGGAGGCTGGAGGGTAAAGGCAAGATTAAGAAGCAGGCAGGCGCATGTGACAGATGTGTGGCTGGGCCTGGGCCATTAAAAATGTCAGGATTCAACGTTGGACTCCTTTCCATCTGGTCAGTGTAGAGCGGACCGTTGGACGACTTCCTCCACTTTAATGCCTCGACTCTCAACACATTACACATTTACACATACATACATAATAATAAGCCTCACTGCTTACATACGTTTCTCTTAATTTCTTTATTAATAGTAGGTATGTWGTTCATAGACTGTTCGACAAGTGCCCATTGTATCATACGTATAATGTATAATGTATATTGTATGTATTGTCGACATGTGAGTATCTTTTGTAATGTGCTTGATTCATGAATGTGTGTCTCTGCAATATACTCACTATATACTAAGCATTTCATGTCCGTCTAAATTTACTTCTCAATTATTGCTCAGATGTACTTTTGTTTTAATCTGCAAATTTGACATATGTGCGACTTGCTCTTTTCTTTCCTCTTACACATGTTATTTCTGTGGGCTCGTTTGGTTTATTACACAAGTGCAAAATTCTGTAGCATTCAATCTATAAGAATTTAACAAATTTATATATGGTACTACGTAGTATGGGAAGCAAATTCTCATAATATTGACAACTTAATTAAAGGGCAAGTGGAAGGAGGCACTTCATTTACAAATCCGCACTACATTTTAATAATTGTTAAACAATCGCTAATTGATATTGACAATCACAAAAATAAAGTGCATATTTTGTAAATAAAGTACGTAAATCACTTCTCCAAGTGAGGTAAGTAAATACTTAGGGCATTCGATCACAATATTTGAACTCTTGTTACATCAACCCCACACAAATCCCTCCCATAATAAACCCCTCACCAACAATAGTTCAAACCGTTTAGGGGTTTGTTGATGGGACCCAATTTATTTTATTTTCCTAACTTTTACGTAACTTTATTTTATTTTCCTTTTTATTTTACACCCCATACCTCACCTAAATTTCACCTCACCCATACAAATTCTTTTCAACTTTCAAATCCCATCAACTATCTCAACAATAAGAGGTTTGAAAATCAAACTTTACACCCCACCTACAAACCCCATGACAAACCTCTTATTGTGGCTGCCCTTATGTTTTGTTGGAAGTTTTCTCATAAAGAAATTTATTTCCTTTTTTTTGTGCGTGTCAACACCAAACAAAAAGACTAAAATGTAATTCATCCTACTTCATCAACACCCAAGAAAATGCCAGAATCCCACATCATGATGTGACCACATTCATGGCATTGTAAATATGTAAATAATTACAATGAAGGTAATGGTACTAATGAAATATGGAGGAATACATGCAAATAGGAAGATTGTCTTATGTTAAGAACTTAATACTACTCCATTTGTCACTTGCGCTGCTATAATATGGCCACTCCATATAATCCCTCTTTCAGTCGCTCTTTTTCGAAGAATACTTCAAATAACAAATGAAATAACTACGGAGTAACTAATTAAAGAAGCCGTTCATCCCTCTAAATTCTACCAAATTTAGAGCATACTTTCGTCAATTGAATTTTGCAGAACTGAACTTATTTTTATTTAAATCTTAACAAATTCATTAAAGATTGGACTTATGTTTGACTGATGTAATCGAACTAAACTATTTTTACTGAATAGAACTTGTTACTACTAAATTGAATTTATTTTTAGTGAAATTTATTGAAATAAACTGACGTGAACAATACCTTAATTACCACTAAAAATAAACATATCATATACTTTATTGACACAAAATTGTTATGAAAGAAACGAGTTAAGCCAAAAACGAGGACCCAAACTTTATGTTTTTCACCATTCATGAACTATTACTTTTTTTCTCACCGGTTAGGACCTATATTTTATTTTTAGGTGAATTTTAACTAATGTATGGTTAAGTAGGTGGAGCCTTGAGTTAAAAAATTACAAAAAAAAATACATAAAAATAAATTAACCTTAAGAATATAATTATAAGATAAAATGACTTTTTTTTTGCCGACTCTCCCAAAATCCTAGTCCTTCATATCCAATTCTCATGATCCCATTAGACTATCCCAAGTCCCAACAACTGGAAACCCCAAACAACCCAAATTAAAATCACGGCATCCCAAGATCAAATCCAACAACCCTAACACATTATTATATTTAGTAATAAGTTTGGATGAGAAAAAGTAAGGAACGTCCTAGAGGTAAATTAAAGTGTCGACAATTGGGTTCAACTCATAAAGATGATTTGGGCAGGGAGAGATTAATTATGGATGAAAATGTTTTGTGGGATTAGTGATGAAGTTATGGATGTGTGAATGATGCGAGGTTGAATTTAAAGGGGAAAAAATGGAGGTTTAGGTGTTATGTTTGGGAATAACTGAATCACCATGTGATTAGTCATTGCATTAGATTGAGAAAGAAAAATATTATGGAAAGAAAGATGGAATTTGGAGGTTCTAGGAAGCTTAAATGAAGTAATTTGTGTTCCTTGTTTATTTATTTTTATTTAGATGTACCTTTTTTTTAACAATTTAGCAATATTTATATAATATTGATCTATTTTGGTTATTTTTGGAAATATAATTGATAAAATTTAGAAATTGAAAAAGGAAGGTGGGTTAAAGATGAAGTTCACTTGGTTAAAACCTAACTATAGGTCCTAAAGGATGAACAAAAAAGTTGTAGGTCCTTAAAGGTGAAAAATTCAATAGTTTGGATCCTTAATATGAGCTTAACTTAGAAACATTTAGTGCACAGTACAATAAATTTATACTTTATAGTGTATTAAAGTATGTTGACATTGGTGGTCGATATAATAATGACCTTATTATTCATCATTATATTGATATATAGTGTATAATCTCTATTATATAAGGGAAGGGGAGGAAGATGGTGTCCCCCTTATTAAAAGTCGGTAATACCCTTAAGGATTTAATGTGCTTAATAGACTTTTTTTTTTTTGACGATGTGCTTAATAGACTTTAATACCCTTAATAATAAAAAAAAAGTTGTGAATTGATGTGATTGAATTACCCATTATCCTTTTCAATTGAAAATAGAACATACATTTATTATGTGACTTAATTAGTGAGCAATTCAATTCAATGAACAATATTTCAAATTGAATTAAAACATTATGAAATATAGTTTRAATTCAAGAAATAGTTACYTACAAATTAATTATAATTAAGATAAATTGTATTGCTAATTAGCTATATATAAATTAATAATATCAATTTATTAAAATATTTTATTTAAATCCGTACTATATAATCATTTTAAACGAATTGCAATATTCATAAGTCCAAGCACGCATCGCGTGCTCATAAAAACTAGTATGTCATTATATCAACTAAAAGGTGCAATAAATTTATTGTGTATTAGGTGCACACATAAGATTTTTTGAATTCAATTGGTTAAATTAATAGTGAAAATTAAAACAACATAAATTTAACAATGAGGGAAGCAGCGTAAACACAAACTAATAACACACATTATACTTGTTGTTTTCCTAATAATGATAAAACTCAAAATTAGTAGATCGCAGGGCCGTGACAAGGCTAGAGAAGGCCCTGTGCGAATTTTTGTAAAAGGGCCCTAACCCTTCGATCTTAAGGGCCTGTTTACTTAAACTGAACAAAACTGAACTGAACTGAACTGAACTGAACTGAACTGAATTTTTTAAAACTGAACTGAACTGAACTGAACTGAA
>SNQN01000105.1:27223-100240 GCA_008642245.1 Bassia scoparia
TTTAAATTCCAAAACTGAACTGAACTGAACTGAACTGAACTAAACTGAACTGAACTGAACTGAACTGAACTGAACTGAATTTTTTGAAACTGAACTGAACCGAACTGAACTGAACTGAACTGAACAAAACTGAAATTAAGTTTAAGTAAACAGGCCCTAAATTGATATTTTGAAATTTGGTGTGTCAAGTCAATCAACTACTTCAACTCGTAAACTCTTTTTTTAGGAACTCGTAAACTCTCCTTATATACTCATTCTCAATTTTAATATGATCAAATATACAATTACAATAATAAAAAGAACAAAATATAATAACCAATTACAATAATGTAAACCCAGACTTAGAATAAAAATGTCATCAGATTGACATCACTTGCATTTTATGGTTTGAGTTGCCAAAACAAAAGAATTAAAAATAAAATTGATACACTCATTTTTTTAAATAGTAATTATATTCTGTTTGAAATTATTATGTGAATATTAATGGTTGAGGAGGCCGGGGGGAAATTAATTAAATTGTGTGAAATAATAAACCAAACAATTAACTACAATATATTCTCTGTGATTACTTTAAGTTTTTAACATGGTTCAAACTTTCTAATCTGCTTCTTAATTGAGAAAACTAATATATATACTCTAATTTAGGGCTCCTTATTTTCCGAGGCCCTGAGCCGTTGCGTACTACGCGCCGACTCAGCTACGCCCCTGGTAGATGGAACTAAAGAAGCCGTTCATCCCCTTAATATTATACCCACTTTAATAAGATATACGACTTCATTTGTGAAAAGCATATTGAACAAACTGAATCATGACTCAATTAAAAGGGACAATTGTAAATTTGTACGAGTAATGTGGAAATAAAACTAAGCATATATTGACGTAAAACCCGTGTGATTATTAACAAATTCGATTAAATCAAAGGTGAAAACGACATTAAACTTAAAAAATAAAGGAAAGCAGAAGAGAAAAAAAAGGCCACAAAAAAGAAAGAATAAAGGAACAGCCGTGTTAGTAGTTCTTTGACAGCTACAATTTCTCATAACCTCCCAACTCCCACCCCCTTGCTTTTCCAGTTTCCTCCCTATAAAACCAAACCATCAACATCTCTGTTCCTTTCATTCCTGTGTTAAGCTCGCAAAACAAACTACTCTAATAAATTCGAGGGCTGCATATGCTTTTTCCATAATTAAAAATGCGCGCAATCGTCCGACACTGGATGGTTTTCAAACTGCGTGTACGACTGCAGCATCGACTGCCACAACTCCGAAAAGAACGACGGCCGTATCACGCGAACTGCGGTTGCGCACTTCATAAAAAAGCGCGCACGTGTCAGCTGCGTGGCGGGAAATCCTCTAAAGTTACGTACCCGATTCGACGGTCTTGGAGTGAAGGAGTCTGGCTTTGATAGTGGCCTAAACATTATAGTAATAGTCCTTCGGGTTCACCCTGCCGTCTCTTCTCTACTTGTCCGCTTCCTCGTCCTCCACTAATTGTCTTCTACCGGCAATTAATAATAGCCACGAGAATTCTTCCTTCTTCCCAAGGTTGCGTACATCTGAACCTTCTTTGATCGCGTGTTTGCGAGGGTGTGGTTAGTGTGGTGTGGGGATTGAGTATAAAATTAGGTGGGATAATTAGAATGGTTAATTTCAGGTTTTTGATGCATAGTTAGAGGTTCTATCTCATGACTGCTGCCTGAATAACGTTTAGGTTGATTCATTCATTGTAGCCTTGTAGGTGTAATATGATAATCATATTACTGATTCCTCTACTCTGTTATTTTCATTTTTAATTCATATGTATTTTTTATACTATAAACCGCTATCAATGGTGAATAAAATTTTATAGCTGGAAATTAAAGTGCCTATATTCAAATAACTTTCATTTACCTTGAATCCTTGATCATAACATGCATTCTCATGTATGCACTCAAACATCCACTTAAAAATTGCAGAGTAGTCATAAACTTTGTTAATTTCTTAACTCAAACTTCCATTTTCATATATATACACTGATTGTTTCAAGTTTGTTAATACTAGCACCTAAGATTAAAAAAACACGCCCTCACAAAATAAACAAACTAAGAGTTTTTTGAGCAAATTTTGATTTTTCTCTCGAATAATATTGTATATTTATTTTTATGCACGCGATGCTTGCGAACACTTATGGGATGATAATATATTCAATTTCCTAAAATAATCTTTTAAAAATAAATAGAGACGATCAGTAAGGGTAATAATGTAATCTCGTTTGATTACAATATATTCAATTATCAAAATAACTTTTTTGAGGACCAAAAAATTTACTAGTTCTTTCAGTAATACTAGACTTTTGAGCACGCGATGCGTGTCATGATGAATTATAAAATGTTGTTGTATTTGTATCTGATTTTTTAATTACTATGATTTTATCTTTGTGATTGAATCTCGAATAAAAATGATTTAAAGATTTTAATTGATTCACTATTACATTGAATTAACTTTATGTTTATAAATGACTATTACAATATAGTTAAGTTGATTTTATATAATTTTTTAAAAATGGCACTTTCCCGTCCAAGAAAATATATAAACTTTAACACTTTTAAATTAAATTAAATTAAATTAAATTAGAGATAGGGAATTTAATTGTACAATTTTGAAATTTTATAAAGTGAGTATTTATTAGTCTAAATTAGTTAGACATAAGTTTTTGCTAATTGATRAAACTTTCCCTTTTTTCTTTTAATTTGTTGATTATTGATTAATAATCTAATTATTTCTTATGAATTGATTGAGTAGCTATTTTGGTAAGTTTATGTATAAATTGATTGCATGTTGTGTAATTTTTCTAAGCATGAAGGGTATATTTGAAATTTCATAGGGGGGACACCATTGCTCCCCCCTTCACTTATATAATAGAGATTTAATTGAATAGCTTTAAGGGTGTAAACGAATAAATTAGTTAAAATAATTTAAAGGACTAGTAATTGTTTGTATTGAAATTATTTTACTTAATCTGTTCGTTTGCACTCTTAAATATCTTCCTTAAAATGCGTGCAAAAACCAAAATTGCGATTAAATTGTTATAGAGGAATTATAATAAAGATTGAAGATGAGTTAGTAAGGGTAGAGAGATAAATTTAGATGGATACCTTCATACAAAACTACACAAGAATCTCTATGATGATTTTCTCCTCAACAACCACATCTTCTGGGAATCTAATTCTCTAACCAAATCAAACCGTAAAACCGTATTTAGCAAAAAATCATATTCCAAAAACGTATTTTGTCAAACCGTTTAATTAGGTACTTAACAACTAAATATAACAATTCAACTTTTTTTAAAACATTTTACGAAGTAGCTTAGTAGAAAAGTTTGAAATACAAACCTACCATAAACATTTTTTTTTTGAAAAAACTTGTCATGTAGAAAACTTTAAAACACACACTTACTAGGTAGAATTTCCCTATTTATTACAAAAATTTCTTTTTAAAAAAAAAAATTCTTGAGCAATTACATGATTTTATTTGGTAAATTCATCTGAAAAGAGCTTATGAACATCAATTATACTCCTCTGTTCCACTAAATTCCTGCCACTTCTACTTTACACGTTTGGCAATGCATAATTTACAAATGAAATATCTTTAATTATACATGAGTAAAAATTATCAAATTGGATTTTAATAAACTACTTGTTAATACAATTATTTGACTATATTCATTCTTACATATTGACGAGAATTTCAAAGATTCTTACTATTAATGAACAGTTTTTACTATTCATTATGACATGAATTTAATGGAATGGAGGAGTAATTTTTTTTATAATAAAGAAAAGTAGTTGTACAATTTGATTTTATTAGTGGAGTCTCAATAATTTTGTAAAATAAAAAATGAATAGGTCAAATTCAAAATTAGTAGAATACAGTGATACATTATATAAATTGAGACATGCATGTTTTTTCGAGGGGAAATTGACACATATTTAAAAATACTCCGTATATACGTATTTTGTTGAAGTATTGAAAGTTCCGTCCTACTCCGTATTTGATAGCTGTTACTCTCTGTCCTCACCATTCACCATCAGTCCATCACCCGTCCCCTCTATAAAACCCCCCACACCCAGCATCCCTGACGTGATCATCAATCCCCCAAATTTCCCCGAAAAGGGAAGCCCTTAATTTCCCACATCAAACAACACTCACTCATCATCAGGGAAATCAAGGCTTAACCTAAATCGGGGATCGATCGATCAATCAAATGCCAATGACGAGCACAGTAGGAGACGGCGGGCTAGGATTCAGGGGAGGATTCGAAGGCTCCATTTCTGGGTCCCACTTAGAGATCAACCGTCGCCCCTACCATAAGAACTGCACCTGCGCACTCCACTCCAACAATCGATCTTCATCTTCTTCATCGTCGTGTCCTYATCATAAGCCCAGCAAGGTCGCTTACCCCATCAAACGCTCTTGGAGTGAGGGCTCATTCTCTCTCCTCCCTGCTCCCGCTTCAGTCAACCCCTCCCCTCCTCCTCCTCCTTCGTCCTCCAAGGGTACTCCTCCTCTCATTCCTCGCGCTTCTTCGTCTTCTAATTTTGACTTCTTTCTCTCTCATCAACATCTCTAATGTACTCTAATGCTTTTGTATAAAATCGGCTTCTTATTAGTTTGTTTTTTTCGATCTCCTTTAACTTTTTATTAGGGGGTTTGAATTTTTCCCCTTTCGTTTTGTTGGGGTTGGAATTTCGCCGGATTATTGGTGGTCGTTTGTAACATCCATGAATGACAAATTTTGATGCGCTACTGAGTTATATTTTACCCTTGTGTCTCATTTTCCAAATGTGCTTGCTGTTTGTATTCAAATAATGCTGAGATCTGTCACTAATTACTGCTGAGTTGGAGGGATTCAAGTTAGAGTGATGCTAATAAGTAATTCGAGTTAATAGTTGCTAAGTCAGTGATGAAATGATTGGATCCAAAAGGGTGATCGATGATACAGCTTCAATTTGAACTCCTTTGGATCTAGCTGTTGTGAGAAAAAGAAAAGAATAAAGTGAATGCAGCACATAATTCATCGCAAGAATTTGCTGGCTTGTGATAAATTAAGTTCGTGCAATTGGGAGTAGTTGCTATAATAATGCAGTTCGTTGGGGATGTATGTAGCTGGAGCCTGGAGGCATAACTAACAAAATCTCTCTTTTTCTCTCAATGATTTTTCGATTTTAATAGGGTACACCAAATAGTTCTAAGGACTTCTAACTAGAGCTATTAATGAGCCTGACTGCCTGAGTATGCTTATAAACTACTCGAGCTCAATGATTTTCCAATTTTTTAAGATCCAAAAATAATATACAACTAGTGTTTTTAGCCCGGGCGATGTCTCGGGTTATCGCTCGGGTCAACAAATATAAACAATGATGTGTAATATATAAGGAGTATAATTGATTGATTTGTGATTTTTTGTACTCCCTTAAGTAAAGTTTTTAAGCATGAAAATAATACTCGTAGTTGTAACTAAAAATATTAGAAAATAATAATGCATCATCTTTAAATTAGTCAAATATGATTATGAGACTTAATTATAATTTATGTGATACGATAACTAATGAAATTGTTGTTAATTAGTGGTTAAATCCAAACTTTTTATTTCAAAGGTCATAGGTTCAAGTCCTTGTAATTGCACAATAATACTAAGTATTTTTATTTTAAGTTGAAATAATTAAATACATTGACATTTGTCACATTAGAAGGAGTCCACGTGACGTAACCACGTTGTATGACACTCTTTTAAATATATTTTTAAAGATGGTATTAAAAAAAATTTTAGTAGTATGTTTATATGAGATCAATTTGTTGATTTAGTTGAAAAACACTGGCAAAATTTCTCAAATTTATAATACGAAGTAAAAAATTTCACTATTTTTGTATTTCAAGAGGAGTCAAGTGACCTCACTTTGCTCAATGTGCATCCGCCATTGACTAAAGTTGTTAATGAGTCGAGTCTGCTCATGAACTACTCGAACTATGCGAAGCCATTTTACACCATCTTCGTAATAAAATAAATGCAACAATTGTACTTTTGATACTATTCACATTTTTGCTTTGGTCGTGATTTGTGACATATACTTGAAAAAAAATATAGTCAATTGAAATCTCGTTGGATTCGACTCAACTTGTATTTTTTATGATCTAGTGTTTATAATTTTCACAAATACATAATTAGAGATATTAATCTTTAAAATTCTATCTTGTCATTCGTATAAAGTGCAATTATTACAATAATTTTGTTACGGAGTGAGTATTAGAAAACTTTAGATTTAAAAGTAGGCAAGAAGCAATTATCAGCCCTTTACAAAATTACAAGATATTTTTGCTCATTGGAGCCAAAAAAGACCTTGCAACTTGCTAGTGCTTTGAATTTTAAAAGTAGTAGTCAATAGTCATAATAAAAAAATAAAAAAAACCGAAAAATCTATGAAAATGCAATGATGCGATGAAAAATGAAATTTAGTAGAACATGGGAAGCACTTATGTTTATGTGAATAAGGTGATGGTTATTGAAGGGGACAAGTCATAACTCACAAATTTGAGCCGGTACTTCACGTAATCTTTCAACCTACTATACTTGGTGAGTTGGTGTTTAACATTTTTGTTTGAGCTCGTTTGGTTGTCATTGAAATTTAATTTCCATAGGAAGTCTTAATTTATAGAAAATAAATTCCTTTAATGATTTTTTAAGAAATGGTTTTGGGTGTTTGGTTGAGCATATAAATTTTTAATTGATACAAAAATTTCTAATCACCAAGGTAATAAAGCATTAAACTAATATTATTTTAAATAAGTGGGACTCTATTCTCAATGCCACTAACAACACTATATTAGTGGTGGGTAGTCAATCCGATGGGTAGATTAAGTTTTATCCTTCTTTTTATTATTTGCATACCAAACAACTATCCAATTTCATTTTTTCTAAAAAATACAAATTCTTATGGAGTTCTAGGTGAATCAGTACCTCTTTATGTCTTACTCAAACTGCTAATAAGAAAAATTATGAATGCGAACTCGAAACAAGTGTGCGTTATATATTGTCTGACACTTGCTTCATGAGAGGATCAATATTTATATTTATATGAAATTGTCTTATTTAATAAACGCCGAAAAAATAAAAAATGAAAATGACTTATAGAAAAAATTACCAACATGTGAAGTGTTCATAACGTTAAACGAGTATAATATTGGTTTTTATTTTTCGTTACTTATTGACAAGGATTACTTTGGTGTCAAACATATCACCAAAATACCAATACAATGCATATCTCCTCCATATGAAAGGAATCTCAAATAGTACAGTTTTAATAACCTTCTCTTTTCAACAATCAAATACTACCCGAATTCCTCATCAATTCATGATTCTCAAACACAATTTTAATGACCCTCTTTTATCAAATGGGGTTACCCATTGAATGAAATTAAAGTAATTACAATTCCTTACAAATACACATTGTGTATGTAGTTTTTATTTAGTGAACAATTTTTTGGATCCTAAATTGTTTTTGTTTGGTTTGATTTATACTATTTTGTGATTCACTACTTTTTATTTGGGTGTGTAGTAAATTGTTTTTGTTTGRTTTGATTTATACTATTTTGTGATTCACTACTTTTTATTTGGGTGTGTAGGGAGCTAATAAAAAGGTGAAGTTAAAAATTAATCTCGAAATCTCCTAAAATCGATAGAAAGATCGACTCTAACCAATTGAGTTGTCTCTTTTTCTTGTAATCAGGTGATAACCTAATACATACTCGTATTGAGTATGTGGGGCAAGGTTTATAGATGCATGAACATTAGAAAGAGCAACTCCTAATAAATAACACATTTATTTTGGTAATAATAAGTGACCAATAGTAGCGTTGCATTAGAAGCACATTGAYGAAAAAGAGGGACGAAACATAGACAAAGTCCACTTAACAAGGAGAAAAAGAGCAACTAATTCGGTTGATCTAACTAAGAATTATAGTAACACGAGGGTTTACTTGGAACACCAAAAGAGATCTTGTGAGTTTGGATTGTAGTAGGAAGAATCAAGAATCTGCGGAAGACATGGCCATGTTTAGCTTCTGGTTATCATGTGAATGGTTGTGAGAGCCAAGAAAATTCATCATGTTCACTAATCTAAGTTAACGATGCTACTTTGTTTTTAGTAATTTGGTAAGAGTTTTATATTCAAATGAATTGTTCATGTGCAAACGTGATAGGAAGCTCCGCCCTAATTTAACTTGTACTTCTATATTATTGTTATTGGTCATTGGACATTTGTACCATGATGCACAATGGGTCTATTTTGTTCAACTTTTTAGAAGAATACATAGTTATCAAGTACTAGAGGTGAGCAAAATGGGGTTTGGTTCGGATTTTGAGCCCAAAAACGGTATTTGGGCCCAGTTGTTCGGGCCACAATAGCAATTATGGGCTAAAAAATTTAAGATTTAATACACTTTCATAATATATGTGTAACATAGACCAATACTTTATTTGTTTTTATTACTCCCTCCAATTTAAATTACTTCTTTCTCATAAAAAAAGGTTAAAAAATGTTACACTTTAATAATATGTTACACATATATTATGAAAGTGTAATATTTTTTTTATACGGAGGAAGTGCTTGCTACATAGATTAAATTACACATGTTAAAAAATGGGTATGCAGGAGCTGGGAGACCACAAGTATTGATTTGTAAAAAGTGAGTTGAAAGAAGTGCTGTGATATTTAAAATGCTGAAAATGACAAAAGGTAAGAGTGAAGTTGTAAAAAAGCAATGGATGTTTCCAAAAAAATAAATAAAAAAAAAGCAACAGATTCTACAATCTTAAAATAAAAATGTACTCACCCAAATAAGCCAATAAGGTAAATGTAATAAGTGATTCGGATCGGAGGGACTAACTTTTTCATATTCATTTGCCACAAAGTTTAATTAATGACCCTTAGTAATGAAGATTCGAAAACAAAAGTTATTAAAAAAACAAAATACAAAAATTATTTTGGATCTAGATAGATTATGGACTTAATAGCTTAACCCACTAGTTAGTGTGTTAAAGCCCGCAAGATTAGATTCAAATTGATTAGAGCTTTTTTTTTTGGGAAATTCCATTTGGTACCATTGTGGTTTGGTCAATTTCATTTGGTACTCTTATTTTTTTTTAAATCCAAAGCATACCATTACTTTTGCCCCCTAATTGCTACAGTAACACTATGTTATTAGTTCTATTTAAGTAGCTTATTGCTCTCTTCCCTTTTTTTCTCTCTTCTCCTCTCACTCAAACAACAGCAGTAGCTTCTTCCTCTCGCCTGAAACACCCACATCGCCACCCCTCTTTTCTTTTCCCTCTCCCTCTCGCTGCCACCACAGCAGCGCAGTGCCATTCCCAACGGCAACAACAACCATGTCCCCTTATCTCTGTTCTCAGATCTCCCCAATTAATCCCACCTTTTCTCCCTTTTTTTTACATTCATTATTTGTATTCAAAAATTAATTAGAGCAAACCCAAAATTCATAACTGAAGCAAATGATAAGATGTAAAATCGAACCTTGTTGAGCGCAATAGGAACAACACTCGAACCGCGGCGAATATCAGGAAGAGGAACTGAAGCAAATGTTGTTGTYGTTGCTGTTGAAATTGCTATGACATTCTTAGGCCTAAGGTCCCTGCAATATAGATGTGATTTACGACCTACTATCTTTGATTCTTTGGTGCTGATTRAGATTGTAATATATATTTCTCCTTGTTCTAACAACACATCTATATGTTTCYAAGGATTAATAAAGATTTCCCTAGCAATYGTCGATGCTTATAGACGTTAATCATAGTGATTTCTTGTTAATTGTGTGTAAAGCATAGTGAGGGTAAGGCTTGTTTAGTTTGAATAATGATTTATTGTTCTTCCCTACATTGTTATAGCATTGCTGATTCATATATCCCTTAACTAATAATCTTTAATAACTTGGACTGTCATGTGTCACTAGTGTCGTATCTTCTTATTATTGGATTTACAGAAATGTTAGTTTGTATGCTTGTTGTTTGTATCACCTTTTGGTTTCTGTACAGCAGCTGGATATGCAATTAGTACAATGTTGAATACATCCAATTCAGATTTTAATGCTAATCTCTCCTCAACTGCCTCATTTGACATAGCACAATGTTGCTGTCGTTGATGCTGAAATTGCTGTTGTTGTTCATCAATATTTTCTGGGTATGTTGRCAATTTTGGCAAAAGCATGAGTCTTTAACGAAGAAGAAGACGAAGAAGCGAAATCAGAGAGGTGGGTATTAAGGTGATTACTAATTAGTGAAAGAAGATGAAAAGTTGTGGAAAAAGGAAGAACAAGTTGTGAAAGCTTGCTGAAGAAGAAGAAGACTGCGAAGAATGTCAGGCTGGTGCAGGGTGACGTGGAGGAGTCAACGGGAAGAAGTTCAGGGGAATCAACAATTAAGCGCACTAACATTCTAACAACAACTTAACAGAACTAATAACATAGTGTTACTGTAGCAATTAGAGGGTAAAAGTAATGGTATGCTTTGGATTTTTAAAAAAATAGGGGTACCAAATGGAATTGACCAAATCACAATGGTACCAAATGGAATTTCCCTTTTTTTTTAAAAAGCTTTTTAAAGTCTTGTCTATTAACTTTATTTTTTTTATTCAGTTTATTTTTTTTCGGGTTTTTTTCCCACTTAGTGCATAGTACGGAGTACAAAATATATTTCTTTTGTTTTATTTTTAAAAAAAATCTTGCAACAATAAGTTAGGAAAAAGGGTGAGCATATTATAGGGGAGAGATGAAGTGAATTTTTTGTGAAAAAATAAAATAAAATGGTACAAGTATTTTACAACTTTTAAAAATGAGAGATGATTCAAGTATTAAAAAAAATGAAGAAAGTATTATCAACTAGTTCTGATGTTGGAAACACCCGAGTTATTGTTGTTTTGATATTAGTTTTGAAATATAAGTCATTATCTTTGATTTTAGTTTTATTTTCAGAAAAAAATACTGAAGATATAAGTTAACATTGAATGTGTTTAGGACATGTACATCATTGACCTAAAGTGGATCCGGAGGTTTAATACAATGCTTTGAGACTATATGTGTGATGGAGGCATGGAGCATTGGACTCGATAAAGGTAATGTATTAATGGGTTAAAGTCATATGGGTTGCTAAGAGTATATCGGCGATAGGTCTATTATGGTCTTAGGACCATATTTTTCATCAGTGGCGAACGCAGGATTTCAAAACTAAGGAGACAAATTATGAACGTTCATATACGGATAAAAAACATTTTTTAAAATGCAAAATAGATTAATGTGATTAATTTGGCAATTCTTTATTATATTCAATTTCATTTGTAATTTTTTTTTAGCAAAAGTAGTCTTATATGCACGCGAAGCGTGCAAAAAACTTTTTATTTTTTATATCCAATTTTTCACTAAAAAAGAAGACGATCGTATAACGACGAAAGTTAGAATCCGTCCCTAATTTAGGGACGGATTTTGAGAGGCAAAAAGAGTAGGAAATTTAGGGACGGATTTTAATTTTCCATCCCTAAATTTGCAAATTACGATTTTTTGTAAAACTAAAAAATTGAAATTTATGGACGAATTTTTTGAAATCCGGACGGAATTCAAATTCGTCCCTAAATTAGGGACGGATTTTAATTTTCCGTCCCTAAATTTGCAAGTTACGGTTTTTTGTAAAATAAAAAAAAATTGAAATTTGCAAGTTACGGTTTTATGAAATCCGTCCTTAATTTAGGGGATTTGAATTCCTTCCCTAAATTAGAGACAGATTTGAATTCCGTCCCTAAATTAGGGACAAATTTTAGAAAATCTGTCCCTAAATTCCCTACTACCTCAACCATTAACCACCGTATAAGAAAAATCATAACTTTAGCGACAGATAATAGAATCCGTCCCTATTTTTAGCGACGACTCTTGATAAACCGTCCCTAATTTAGGGATGGACTTTAGAATCCGTCGCTAAATTAGGGACGTATTCTATAATCCGTAGCTAATTCTACCAGTACATATTAACAAATTTGTTGAATAAATTATACAAGTTGGTATTTGGAGTAGTTGGTTGGGGCATTGGTTGGTGACTTTGAGATCATGGGTTTGATTCCTCTCAAGAGCTGAACGAGTTGCTATTAATCGTTGATTAATAAGTGACTAATAACTAACTAAGTGGTGACAAAGGGGTGATTAAGAAGTGATTAAGAGTAATCACCCCAAGAACTGAATTAGGGACGGATTTTTATTTTCCGTCGTTAAATCACTTTAGCGACGGATTTTTTTGCCTATTTAGGGACGGATTCTGTCCGTCCCTAAAACGAGTTTTTTTTTTGTAGTGTTGAAATTTTAACAAAAGTAGTCTTATATGCACACGAATTGTGCAACAAATTATATTTTTTTAATAGAAAATCAAACGATAAGGGACGAATTTGGAATTCCCACACCTAAAGTTAGGGACGGATTTTTATTTTCCGCCCCTAAAGTGATTCAGCGACGAAGGTTTTAGGGACGGACTGAATTCGATCCTAAATCCGTCGCTGAATCACTTCAGCAACGGATTTTGCCTATTTAGGGACAAATTTTGTCCGTCCCGAAAACGAGTTTTTTTGTAGTGTTGAAATTTTAGCAAAAGTAGTCTTATATGTACACGAATTGTGCARCAAATTTTATTTTTTTATAGAAAATTAGACGATAATTAAATTTTTTTGAGCTAAATTAGTTATGTATGCACGTGAAGTGTGGGACAATGTTTGATTTTTTATAGCCAATTTTGATTTATGTTAAAAGACTATTTTAATATTAAGTCTTATAAAATAATAAATTTTTTAAGCTTATTGAGAAGGGAAATATAAAGCAAAGAGTGCAAATCAAAGGAGAATAAAAATAAGAATTATTTTTTTTAGATATGAGGGTTTGAACTTATGACCTTTGAAAATGAAAACAAAATATCTATCCACTTGAGCTAAATCCACTTTTTATTTTATTACTCTCATTGTTACTTACTGTATGTTTCCAGAATTTTTTTTCTAAGAAAACAATTTTTTTTAAAAGGGAAATTCCATCTCGTACTATTAAGTTTTTGACTATTCCATTTCGTACCATCGTTTTATTTTTATTCCAAGAAATACCACTGAGTTTATGATATTTCCATTTGATACCATTAAAGTGTATTATGTTYGACAAATGCAGAGTATTTTGGAGTTGCAACTCAAAGAATTCACCAATGGGTACTTGTTTGAGTGGCTTCTAGTCGATAAATAATGAAGAATAAAGTGTGGGTAACTCCAAAATACCTCATATTTTTCAAAAACATCACACTTCAATGGTATTAAATGGAAAATATATAAACTCAATGTTATTTCTTGGAATAAAATATAAACGATGGTATGTAATGAAATTGTCAAAAACACAATGGTACGAGATGGAATTACCCTTTATAAAAAGTAAGGGGACAAGTGTCCCCTTGTTGCCCCCCCCAGTTGCGTCTGCCTCTTTTTCTCATTATGATCCCGGATAAATATTTATGTCTAAATATACAAATGTTAATATCTGAATATGAATATTTGTATTTGGGGATGAACATTTACATTTGGAGATGAACATTTGCATTCGAAAATTAACATTTGAATATTGTCATTTGCATTTGGAAATGAATTTTTGTATTTTTGGACATGAATATTCGCTCGGGACCATAATGGAGAATTTGATCTCAGGATCATAGTAGAATTTGCGGTGTACTRGACTCAAGAGGTATCAAAGCCCACACAGCTAACTCTCCTTATAGCCCACTCGCGCTTCCCAAGCATATTTTTTWAAAAAAAAACATTAACTTCTGTTTTGTTTTTTTTAATAAGTACTATGTATTTTTTTACCTTTTTATATTTTTTGTGAAGTAATTTTTCGTTTTTGAATTTCAGAATTTATTACTTTTTTCCACCTCTTAGTATTTCACTCCCTTCTCGTTAATTTATTATCATATTTCTATTTTTTTTGCTATAACTTGAATATTTCATAATTCAATTTTAATTTCAATTTTACTTGCGAGAATGATAACTTTAACTTTACTAATTTTCCCATTGTTATTCATGATGATGCTCGTTATGTAAATAGTTGGATATTTCATACAAAGTGTTA
This sequence comes from Bassia scoparia, assembly GCA_008642245.1. NCBI lineage: Eukaryota > Viridiplantae > Streptophyta > Magnoliopsida > Caryophyllales > Amaranthaceae > Bassia > Bassia scoparia. The sequence continues at coordinate 41,401 of SNQN01000105.1, forward strand.
AAGTTTGAAAATTGAAATAAAAAAATTCTGAATATTGAATGCAAAACGTTGAAGATTGATAAGTGTAAACTAAACTACGGAGTACAAAACATTGATTATTATTTTCTTAAAAAACTTCACAAAAAGATGAAGAAATTGAATATTGTATAAAAATCATTGAATATTGCATAACATGAATATTTACTATTGAACATTGAAATAAAAAAAGTTATACTCCCTCCATTCCTTTTTTGTTGTCTTGTTTATAATCAAGGAGATAATTATGAAAAATGAATCTTTAATTAATAGAATGGGGTTAATATAGTAAGAWTTTTAGTCGAAAAGAGAGTTATTGACTTTTTACCTAGTACAACGGGAAAATGTAATAAATGTGTGTTGGAAAGTTAAGTTTGGGAAGTAATCTAAATAATTATTAATCTTTATCTAATACGATGGATGAAAAATAAATATGGTCCATTTATTTAAAGAAAATTTGGATAAAACTGAAATTAAAAATGGAAATAATTTTAAACAAGACATGTATTTAGGAATTCTATTTAAGGAAACAGAATAAATAAAAGGGAATAGAGGGAGTACTACTGATGCGTGAAATAATCAGGTTGAATTGTAAGCTCGGCAAAACCGCACAATATGTTGTCTAATTTTTTCATCCTTAACACCTGCACCAACTACTACTAAGGAGTTATTATAAATATTTACGGCAAGTTTCAAAAATAAATTCATTTCACAATTTTTTTTATTTAAAAAATCATGAAAAGGAAAATTGTTTTTTTTTTGAAAAAACTCAAACTTATTGTTTCTAACGACTTAGAAATTGAAAGTGGTGTACTCTCCGTTCCATGTAGATGTACTCATTTACTATATGCTTCCCAATACATGTTTTGTATTGTTTATATCCTTAAATGCATATATGCAAAACTAGATTACATCACGGGTAATGCTCATGTTTGATCAGATATTTTTTATAATTTTATATGATTTTTTGTACAGCAAAACTATTTAAGTTAGATTAAATAATTTAAATTRCAATGAGTTTATCAGAATATATAAAAAATATACTTCCTCCGTTTCGGACTAGACGCTACACTTGTAGCTGACACGGACTCCTAGGAAGAAAATGGATGGGATGATTAATGAGTAGAAGGGTTAGTAATTAATTGTTATTAATAATTTGATTAATGAAAAGATACCACCACCAGCCAACTCATAGACCATCAAACACAACACGCCACCACCCTATCTCCACCCACATCTGAGTCACCGCCAACACCAAACACCAAACACCATCAACACCACCCAGCACCACCAAAACACCATCAACACAACCGTAACACCACCAGCACCACAAAAATTAACACCGTCACCACCTACCCAACGTCAACAACGAACCACGCAACCATCGATGCAATATCAACGCTACTACACTGCCATCAACACCACGCAGCCACCGACACCATGCCACCACCGAAACTCACACTCGCACCCACCAATTCTAGTAACCACCACCAAAATTTGCACTAGCACCCACAAAATCACCAGATCTAGCAACCACCACCAAAATTCGCACTAGCACACAAAATCACCAAATCTGGTGGTTTAGCTAGGTTGTTTTGACGGTGGTGAAGAGAGAGGAGATTGTGGTGAAGAGAGAGGAGATTGCGGTGAGGAGAGAGAGTAGTCGATTGTGAGAAGGAGAGAGTAGATGGCGATGGTGATGAGACGTCGACRATGAGTGAGAAAGAGTATTTTGCGGTGGTCGGCGGTGAGGAGAGAGAGTATGGTCGGCGATGAGGAGAGAGAGTATGGTCGGCGATGAGAGGAGAGAGAGTGGTCGGTGATGAGGAGATATGAGATGGTGGTTGAAAGGAGAGAGAAAATGATGGTGGTAATGGAGTGAGAAGTGGTGGTGGTTGGGAGGAGAGAGAAATTGGCAGTGATAATGTATGGGAGGAGTGAAAACTGAAAATGGCAATGGGGTGGTGTGAAATGATTTAGGTTATAGATTAATTGAGTAGTTTATTTGGATTAATTAGTGTTGTTAAGGTATAATTATGTGTAGTTAAGAATTTTAGTAAGGGTAAAATCATAATTTCACATTGAAAAATTTATTAAAATAGGAAACAAAATGAAGTGTAGCAAATAATGTGAAACATACCATAAAAGGGAAGTGTAGCGAGTATTCTGAAACGGAGGAAATATAATTTATGAACTTTTGGATTTGTAAAAGAGTATCTTTGTGAGTAAATTTTAAACAGGAATTTATTAAGTAATTTGAGCCCAAATATTAAATTTTTGTTTTGATTTAATGTTATGTAGATGGATAAAATTGGTGAATAAAGTTCTCTTTGCATAAAAATCAAGCCAAAATCAAGCCTAAATATTGCACTCCCTTCGTTTCAAAAATTCCTACCACTTTTCTCATATGAACGTTCCACGAAATTCCTACCACTCTCACTTTATTTCATTTTTAAAAATCTTATACTCTCTTCGTTCTACGAAATTTCTACCACTTCCCTCATATGGACGTTCCATGAAATTCCTATCACACCCACTTTATTCCATTTCAGGAAACCTTATACTCCTTTCGTATCAAAATAATTGCAACAATTTGATACTTTTTCTTTTACTTTATGTTAAATCGTTGCTTTTATTTGATACGAAGGGAACATTCGTTTTATTAATTGTAGTGATCCACTATGTAGAACTTATCATACCACTTACAATACACTCATGTATGTACATTAAACAATGCAATTTTCTTTGTTTCTCTCTCAAATCTATATCTAATTTTTAACCATACTTTTTATATTATATTTGTTTCTATATTTTAGACCCAAATAGTGAATGGTAGTTTCTTCAAGGAACGGAGGGAGTATTATTTTTTAATTGTGGTGGTCTATCATGTGGAACATATCATACCACTTGTAATACACTTAGGTCAATCAAACAATGCAATTTTATTTGTATATCTCCCCAATATACATCTACTTTTTAATCTCACTTCTCATATTGTATTAGTTTTCATATTTTAGACCTAAATAGTGTATATTTATTTGTTTTTTCATGGAAAGGAGGGAGTAGATAAACTATGAGATCTTTATTTCTAGATTTTTCTTTGGCATATATTGCATAAAGACTTTCTTTTATATTGATGACCTACTATTGCTATTTTTGGTAAAATTGATGCAGTATTATATTTTTCATATGCTAACTTTATATGATTTTAATATCAGTGGAAGGGGTTTGGAGCAGTGGTTTCAACTCCACTTTTAATATCTATGGTCGGAGGTTCAAATCCTTATACCCCTTCCCCATTTAATTTATTATGAATACTACAAGAAAATGTCACATTTACGACCAATGTTAATGACCACACACATTTTTAATAGCGACTAGGTGAAAATCTTGTCGTAAAACATAAAAACTCATTTTTTTTGCTGAAAACAAAAGCATGAATTTTCCCAGTTTGCAATTGAGTTAAATTTTGAACAACCTAATACTATTCTTATTTTCATCAAACAATAAAATCAATTGCGCTCTTTTACTCTATGTCTCTCTCTCTCCCCCCTTTGACTAATTTGGGTTGAAAGCCAATGGTGGGTAAGTTTAATTCTATATTGGGTATATAAAGGCTACATTAAAATTTGAGGTGGAGAAAATACTTAGATGAATTGGAAATGGAAGTGGTATGTGATGTCATGATCATAAATCATTGTCTTAAAAGTTAAAAACAAGATTCGGCTTGTCCAATACAAAATGTCATGTCCGATTCGTTCCCCAAGGTTAACATCACTCCGATATACTCATGTATTAGAGTGTAAGAGATTAGAGTCACACAAACTCTTACTCAAGAAAAAATATATAGAAGATGGATGTATAGAATTGTGCACTACTCTATACTAGAGAGTAGAGACCAACATCTATTTATAAAAAAATATTGTAACCAATACAAGATGATTACAAGTCTCTTAACCCACATTAACATTACAAGATATTGTAACCTACATATTAATGTAAAATATTGCCAAGTTTAAGGCTCATGAGTGAGGGGATACTAGTTGTTAGGAATTGAACTAGTCATAACACCAATAATGGAATCCTAAGAGTTTTTTTTTGGTTAAAAGAGAACATAACATAATTGGAAATAAAGAAAGAGTATGCACCAAGAGGTGCTTAAGTACAAACGTCTACGTGGTTCCTGCCTCTAACATCCCTACAACGCATAAGGGTGTTAACCCTTCGAGGAAATCTATCCACCCATTTAAGGTTGGGTGCGAAACAAGTTCAGTATCAGGTACATGAAACATTACAAGTGAATTACAATCAAAAGTTGATTTCCTCATCGCTTTAGCTACTATATCTGCATCCTTGGCTGCCATCTAATCTTCATCGAGTCTAGTAACTGAGCCCTACATATAGCAAAAAGGTTACAGTGCATATCAGAATGTAACTCAAGGATCCCCTTAACCGCTTGTTGAGAGTCAGAGAAGATGGTTATATCCACCCAATTCCTTTCCTTTGCCCATTGAACTGCCTGAAGTATAGCTTTTGTTTCCAATTGAGTTGTATCAAGCCCTGTCACTTTATGTGCATAGCCACTAATGCAATACCCAATTCTGTGCTTTAGAACTCATGCAATCCCACCAACTAGGTTCACTAGGTCATAGGAAGCATCCACATTCATAAAGAAATGTGGTGTTTCCTCCATGTGTAGTAGTAAATCACTATTTGGTGTGGCTTTATGTAACTTTAGAGAGAATAAATTTTCCATTTTGTTCTTTATATCATTCAAAAATTGAGATAGTTGGACATTTTCATTTTGCATTACCCACTTATTCCTTCTAATCCAGAGGTTTCAGATACACTTAGTAAACCAAGAGTTCCAAGGGATATCTTTATAGGGCTGAGTACACTTTAGGTTTGAATTAAGCCAATTAATATCAGTTTCAAAAGGATCTAAGGGTTGAAAATTCAAAAAATTCCAAACTTCAATAGCTCTGTGACAAGTTCTAATAATATGAAAGGTGGATTCATGTTCAAGGGGGCATAAAGGGCAGGTTGCAAGCACATCAAGACCCAGCTTTGCTAAATGAGAGCCACAAGGTAATCTGTTCCAGCTAACTAACCAAAAGAAAATCTTAATTTTCTCATAGGTTTGAATTCCCTATATGCCATTCCACACAGGTGATTTTGACATGTTTTTACTTAGATCTTTATAGAGAATTTTGGACTCAAAGTGGTTTCCATGTACCAGGGAGCATATCACAAAATCATTTGTCTCTAGATAAACCCACATGGCATTCAAAAGTTGGAGTATGCTTGTAGGAAGCTCAAAGGAGAGTAAGTGTGTCTTCCAACCTCCCTCTCCTTTGATTTCTCCTACTGTAAGCTCATCCTCACCTCTTGTCAAATGACCACACACAAGACTTCTATGAGTATGAGTCCCACACCACTTGTCAAGCCAAAAATTAATGTGAGTCCCATTTCCAAGGCTCCAAGCAGTGTGTTGTGCAAAATGTTCCCAACCCTTCCCCAAGTCTTGCCAAAAGTGGGAGCCCTTGTGAAAGGGTTTGGGTATTTCATTGGCACAATATTTTGCCTTTATAATTTTAGTAGCCAAATTATCACCCGTGTRTAATTTCCAGCATTGTTTAGTCAGGGCAATAATGTTAGAATAAAGAGCCTTTCTAATCCCAACACCTCCATTATCTTTTAGTTTGGTGAGCTAATCCCAATTTATAAGATGTAATTTCCTTTTCTCCGTGGTGGTTCCCCAAAAGAAATCAATAGCTACTTTGTCAATTTCCTCAAGGGTTTTCTTAGGGAGGTAAAGACATTGCATCGAATAGATTAGGATGACATTTAAGGTTGACCTTATAAGGGTTAGCCTACCAGCTTTAGTTAGGTACTTGCACTTCCAAGAGGCTAGCTTCTTTTGCGTTTTCCTTACAATAGGATCAAGTTGAGTTCTAGTTGGCCTCTTTGAGGTCGAAGGAAATCCTAGGTAGGTACCTATGTCCTTACTTTCCTTAATTCCAAAGAAGGAGGAAATGTCCTTCCTCGCACTGTCACTAGTGTTAGAAGAGAAGAAGATTTTACTTTTCGTTGGGTTAATCTTTTGTCCCGAAAGTTCATGGAATTCATCCAATACCCTTTGTATGGCAAAGATAGTTTCCATAGTACTTTCGCCAAAGAGGAGTAGATCATCCGCAAAAAGTAAATGAGAGATTTTAAATCCCTTTATTGGAAGTGAAAAGGGGGTCCATTCTCCCTTTGTACAATATTCATTAATTAGAAAACTTAAATATTCCATGCAAAGAATGAACACATAGGGAGAAAGTGGATCACCTTGCCTTAGACCCCTAGAGGGTAAGAAAAATTCCGAAGCACTTCTATTAATGAGAATCGAAGTGGATGTAGTTGAAACACAACTCATGATTAGATTTGTGGTTGAGTCATTAAAACCATGCCAATGAAGGCACTTCTTAATGAATCCCCATTCCATCCTATCATATGCTTTCTCTAAATCCACTTTGATGCCTAGGAAACCCCTATTTCCTTTCCTATTTCTCATTGAATGTAGTATTTCGGAGGCCACAATGTAATTTACATCCGTACCTCTTCTCGGAAGAAAACTGTTTTGATTTTGGGAGATCATGGAATTCAGTTTAGGTCTAAGTCTATTAATAATGATTTTGGACACAATCTTATAATGAGTGGTACAAATAGGCCTAAAATGAGTCATGTTCTTCGGAGTAACAATTTTTGGGATAAGGCAAACTAAGGTTTTGTTAATCTCTAGTGGAATATTACTAGTATTAAAAATATTTTGTATTAAATCATTAAGATCATCACAAACGTCCGCGCAGTTTGCCTTATAGAACCCACTATAGAAACCATCCCAACCCTAGCCTTTAAAGGACCCGATGTGAAAGACTGTATGCTTAATTTCTCCTAGAGTAGGGTTCTGTGTTAAATCCACAGTGGTGTCATGTAGATGCATAAGCCTGATGCTGTTAACAACATGCTCAGTAGAAAACAAATTTGCAAAGTATTTTGTAGCATGTTCCTTAATAGCATTCAATCCTATAATCTCATTTCCAACTAAGTCATTTAACACCTTAATTCTATTTCTTTTCCTTCGGATGGTTACACTTTGGTGAAAGAATTTATATTTCTATCACCATCTTGTAACCAACTTACTTTAGCCCTAGTTTTCCAGTACACTTCTTCCCGAGATAAAACTTTGTGTAACTTCATGGAAAGGTAATCCTCTAAGTCCCACAAAAACTGATTATGTGGCTCTCTTTCTAGTGCTAGCTGTGTCCCTTTGAGCCTAGCCTGCAATTTTCTTTTAGTGGTTTTCAAGAGATTGAAAGTGTTTGCATTCCAAGGTTTCAGCAAGGAACTCAAAGTGGTCAAATTTGTAACTAGATTCCCCTGATTAGATGTCCAAAAATTGTGATTAAAATCAGAAAACTCCTTGTTATTGTACTAAGAGGGTTCCATATGGAAAGGTTTGCTGCTTCTTGCTAGATTTGACACCGAAGGTACTAAATCTACCTTAAGCAGACAGTGGTCTGATCCCAATCTAGACAGGGCATGAACCTTAGCATTGGGGAATAGAGTTAACCAATTCGCCGTTGCTAAGGCTCTGTCCAACCGTTCAAAAATCGGTTTTTTCTTCCTTTTATTAGTCCAAGTATACTTAAACCCATTACTCCCCAAATCAATAAGGTTATAGTCATGTAGACAATCCCTAAAGGCTTGGATTCTTTTGAGTTTAACTGGTGTCCCACCCAATTTTTTATTTTGTGACAACAATTCATTAAAATCACCTAGCACTAACCAAGGAAGATTTGCATTAGCAGCAATTATACGGAGGTCAGACCAGGTATCTAAACGACTTTTGAATTTGGTACTTGCATACACAGCAGAAATGAGGAAAGAAGTAGAGTTAGTTGGCTTTACCTTGACTATACCATGAATAGCATGCAAGTCACTCCCAATTGGGTYAAAATCGATCCAGTGAGAGTCCCATAGCAACATAATTCCTCCCGCAAGGCCCCTTGGTTCCACAATATAGTCTCTATCTAATGGAAGGTTTTCAATGATTTTCTCAGCATGAACAGTGCCTGTTTTCGTTTCAGCAATGAACACTAGGTTTGACAGGTGGTTCTTATACAAATGCATGAAGTTGGTTTTGAAATTATCATGTGCAATGCTACGCGCATTCCATGCCAAGATAGTCATGGGTTCAGGTAAGCCATGTTGTAAYTGGAGATTTTCCCAACTCTCCCTTTCCTCGGTGGTGACAAACTTCCCCATCTTCGGGCAGAACAGGATGCTGTCCAAAGGCTTGAAGTTGATTGTCCAAATATTCCTCATCAGTTCCTAACTCTTTGTCGTGACTCCCTTCACCTCCAATTGTTTGAATTCCCTTTCGATGCGAGATATGTATAGTGCATTCGACGAGCATCCCATTTCCAGCTTGACTCCCCTCTCCAATAGGGTGTACATTGGTTGGATTTGTGGAATCATTGGCGCCAGGTCCAGTAGCATGCTTAGTTCGTCCGACACAATCCTCTCATCCGATTCCCGGAGTCGAGATTGCCACTCCACTAACCAGTCTGCGGCCGATGGATGCGATTCACGGAGATTGTCGCAGTTGGGGAGGTGGATCAGTTTGTGCTCTCCACCCTTCTGTGGCACCATCACCATATCCAGATACGCCTCGGCTAGGTGTGGAAATTTGATGAAGGTTCTGATCCGGGATGGTGGGACCTCTGTCCTTGTCATCCCAATCGAGACAAAGTATCGAAACAGGTTGGGGTTTGCTTCCCATTCTGTTGGTGCTGGTTTTTCGAGGAATTGGATGTGTAGTGGGCTGACACCTGGTAAATCGTGGATGATCGGAAATGGTGGGAGGATGGGTGGTGTTTGGTTGGGCTGGCTGAAACGGGGATTTGGTGTTTGAAAGGCTGCTGCTAGTAGCTCTCTTACTTGTTTTTGCAATCTGCGTTCCATTTTTTGGATGGACTCCATTGTTGTGTTGGAGATCTATTCTCACTGGAAGGAATAGGGTTATGGTGCTGAGTGAGAAAAGTGGGCAATGGAGTGAAGTGATAAGGGTATTGTGGATAAGATTTGTCATGAGACGTTCAATTCGTAAGGGCCTTTGAGATTTCAACCCCACTTGCAAACAATTGTTCAATTTTCCGCACATACCCAGCTTGTGACACCCAAGTTGAGTTTCCTTGCTATTCGACACCTATCACCTTTTATTTGAAATTTTCTCCTTTTCCTCCTGGTCAACTTCCTTTTGACTTTCTATAGCTCTTAGGCGCCATTTTTCCATAATAGGTAATGTTTCCCTGTTCTCCTTGACCACGTTTGCTGACGGCGCTTGTGCCGTACGCGCCGCCTTCTTCTTTCTTGCTTCCCCTATTCTCCTATTTTTCTTTTTATTCTTTGAGACTACCACGTTCCAATTCCGATTGTCTTTAGTGGGTAAAAGCCCCCTTAGCATATGGCTTTCTATGAGAGGTTTGAGTGTTTGTGAATCGGTGTTAGTAGATGGGGTGGTTAAGTTTTGTGGTAGGGACAGTTGTGTGGATGTTGGTTCATTGGTGAAGGATGAATTTTGTGGACAATTGTTCAAAGGATGACCAATTGTATGGCAAGTAGTACAAAACAGGGGAACATTTTCCCAAATCAGAGCTTGTTTTAGATGGCCAATCCATACCGAAGACTTCAAACCCAGTTCCATGTCCACGATGATAAGTAATCGGACCTCCGGTAGTCTTCCTCTTCCCCATGCTTTCACTTAAGCTCTGAAAAATGTTCCTAATGTGTTTCCTAGAGTTCTCAGAAAAAGGTGATTATGGAACTCTAGTGGTAATTCTTTGAGATTTAGCCAAACCAGGGATTTTGAGATGGTTGCTTCAGAAGCTTTGACGCCCGGTGACCATGGTTGTACGTGAACTAGGTAAGAGTGCAAGAACCAAGGCCCACAACTCAGTATTGCTTCCTTTTGTGAATGAATTACTTTTAGGGCATAGAAACCCTTACCCAGCGAATTCCATTGGTTCATTAAGTTTAAATTTCACAGCTTCTTGAGCTTACCCATCAGGTACTCTGCCTCGAAGGATTTCCCAATAACTTTCAAGATTATGGTCGTAGACCAAGGGTTTGTGAGTTCCTGAAGGATGTTAAGGGAAAGGGGGATGAAGGCTTCATTCTCTGTATCGAATTCTGCTGGTGGTTTGGTTGCGACGAAATATGGTGGCATGGTTATGGTGGGTTTGTGGCTATTTGTTTTGGGTGGTTGGAGGTCGAAGTTGGTGCTATTAGACACTACATCCGAGATTACCATTGAATATTATTAAATTAGGCTTTTAAAGCCATTATTCCAACAATCCTCCACAAATGGCTTTGAAAGCAATGAATACACATTTGAGCCAAAGAAGAGATCAAACACTTAATGCTTAATATAATTGAATTGAATGCTTGGTGAAATGAGACAACAACTTACAAAGTCCTAGGAGTGAACATAATTCTTGATCTCCCCAAACTCTTGATCAAAGAGTGAACGAATCTTGAACTCTAAAATTTAAGTTGAGACCGCCACAACACATGTTATTTACTCTTAATAGTGTATGAACTCCACAAAAAATTCACATTACGCTTTAATATGGCCATGCACCCAACCTTGAGTCTCATGAGTGCTCTACAGAAATCGCCTAAATTTCTCATAAAAGGTGACCAAACATTCACACTAACGTAGGTGAATCTATTAGTGTATCACAATCACACTAAAAATAAAGTAACACTGGGTTAAGAAAGTTACACATGACTTATCAAATGCTACTCATTAGCACCCCCACAATGAACATAAATTCATTAAGAGCAGTAAAGCTCAACCTTAAAAAACAAGCGGTGATTCCATCAAGTTTGTCTCATATAGGGCCACCTAATTCTTGGGCTATGGATTTATTAAGAGTTTAAAAAGTTAAACTTAACAATCATACAACGGTGCATGGATCTCTTAAGTTGTCTCAAATAGCACCTACCACAAGGGTATTAGATCCATTAAGAGTCCAAAGACTCAACCACATACGCATTACAATGCAGGCATGCCATAGGGATAGGTAATGTAATGCTTATCACGTCAACAAGTCGACTCAAAGTCTAGCCACTGAAAATCTCTACAATGATCAAGGATAATAAAAGTCTCAATATCATATATAAATTATATATATATATACTATATATATTATATATATACACACCACACACACACACACACACACACACACACACACACACACACACACACACACACACACACACACACACACACACACACACACACACACACACTCTTCAAAAAGCAAACGTGACAAAAGCATTAGTCATATTTAATTTTCTTGTTCTGCACATTTATAAACAAATAATTTATGGGACAGAATAAGCAATATATGATTTTAGAACATTATTGAAGGTTCTAAAGCACACAAGAGGGGGGTAAATTGAGTGTTTGGTACTCGTAGTCAATTTTTGCTTATTTAGATCGAGTGAGGAACCAGGTGCACTGGTTCCCGTGTGCAACAGAAAATAAAACAATAAATAAAGGAGACACAAGATTTAACCAGGTTCAGTCAACTATGACCTATGTCCTTCTACCCTATGTTCTCTTACTAATTTACTCCGAAGAATAAGAAACACACACCCTACTATTTTCCTATTCTGGGAACCAGTACACCCCACACTCTACTCTGAGTATGCACTCTAGCTTACACTCGTAAGCCCTTGTGTTTGAACTCACAAACACTCACCCAGCCTTTAATCCCTTTGTTGAAGACTTTAACAATATTGATTTCTCTCTTTTGATCTCACTTCTAAAAAGCTAATCCTAACATTAAAAAAAGCGAGTAAGGAAGTTACTGTTCATAATGAAYAGTAACATTCCGGTTTTGCCCCCTTATTTTCCCACTATTTTCGAACATACCCTTCACTTTCATTTTCACGTGAATTTCCCATTAGTCCATTACCCCCTTTTTGCTTCCTGCCTTTCTCTCTCCTCTCTGTCCACTCATTCTTCCCCTTTTATACCTTTTTCTTTCCTATTTTTCCATAGACATTCATGTTTGTTTGACATTTTCCCTTGCCATCTTCTTCTTCCATGGTTTGCGGTGGTTATCGTTGTCTATGCTGATTCGTGAAATCATTTGTCATCGAAGAATCCCGCATGGTTTTAATTGTTTGTACGGAATTTTGGAGCTATTGGTCACCTTAACCGCATGCAACCTATGGGATGCCAAAAGGTACTTTCAGATTCAGATCTTTGTTCGCGTTTATTCTCCCATCTATTGCTTGATTTTGATAATTAGGGATTGTGTTTTGTGGTTTTTTGTTGTCGGTTTTTGAGTAACTGCGTAATTGATTAATTGAGGTTTTGTATTTTTTTGAAGTTTGACTGCTTTTATTATTTGATGATAAATTTTTGGGGTTTGTTATTTTGATTGAATATAGTTGTTTGCTTGATTAGGGTGGTGTGCAAYGGTTGCAGTTTCGTCGCTRGYGTTTCTCTTACCTCAGGGTCYTATTTGGCTTAAGGTTTGCTTGATTTTGTTGTGGCCTCAATTGACACCACTATCGTAGATTTGTTGCTGCGTTCTGGCCCAATCGACATCGCCCTTCTCTATTTGTTTTTATCTTGTGGTTGCTCTTAATGCCATTATTAGGGTTTCATTGTTATAAGGTATTCTTCTTATTCTCTCCTCTTCTTCCTCCCTATTTTGTGTTGAATTCTTTTTAATCGAWTTTTTATGCCCAAATTCTAGGGTATTTGATTTGGTTTTGATGCGAATTTTGTGGCTTTATTGTTTTAGATTTGAAAGAGATATACTTTTGTGGTTATAGCTTGGAATCAATGGAGTGAGCCTATATCAGAAACTCGTAATGAGAAGGAAAGGTTTCACAGGTGCATTTTTTTTGTTTTCCTTATTACATATTTAATCATTCGTGCTAATTATTGGGGGATTTTGGTTGGGTTATTGGAGGGATTTTCGGTTTGATTGTTTGGGAAATTAAGCTTGATTTTTGGGCGATTTTTGTTTCATATTAAGGGAGATTTTTGGTTCAATTTTATGGGGATTTTGTTCAACAAAATTGGAATTTTTCCGTATATGCAATTTCGATCTTTAATGAATTCAATTAACAGTTTTTATGTGAGTCTTTTTGGCATGCTCTTTTTTTCCAATCGATTTTAGATTTTTAATTTTTAGTTGTAAGGATATCCCATTACATAATTAAGGCTAGATATGTATAACCCTTCAGTATACTGTAAAGGCACATACTTGACTAAAATTAAGGTCATAATCAATTAAACAATGCTTTGATAAAACAACTTAAGGTAATTAATAGTATGAAAGTGATCAAAGTACAAGTATATATATACTTATTATACGCCTCTTGTTGGGACTCAGAATCAGTTGCAGACGCATGCCCCTCATATAACAGTGCAACACATACCTTCCCAGGATTTTTTCCATGCTGCTGCCAAACACAGGAGTATTATGTTTAGTTTGCTTATAACCATACAATAGTTTTAAGGAACTATAATAGTGCATAATCTTCAATTAGTTGAAATTAATAATAGAAACAAACTAACTGTAATTGTAATAGATGAATAGAACATGCACTATCTCATTAATAATTTATATATGTGTGCTATCAAAGTATCAATGCTAATTAAACTTCAAATACATGTCTGATTGTTGTCATACATACTGAAATAGTGACCTTTTTTGGTGCAGAATACAGTTCTTTATGGGGAACTCATTAAGTTCAATAAGAAGATTGAAGAAAATACTCATGCCAAAGAGGTTGTGAAAGTATCATTCAGGCCAAATCCAAGGTATTTGATCCCTATTTTATCATGGTCRGTTGCATTTTAACCTGTCGCATCGTAGTATTAAGATAAATTTGATCCATATTATTGTAGTTAATATATATGTTTTCGGAAATGGGCAGGAGAATCGGGAGGCAGAGATTAAGCAGCTTAGATTTCAACTTCATACCATATGCTGTTGTTTTTACATTTTAGATTATTAAAATTTGTCAAGGGATCAGTGCTTTTAATGTTTCCTTTAAAAAAAGAGAAGACTTCTAATGCTAGGGAAATCCAAGATATGGAGTATGCAATAAAGAAGCATATGCTACCATGTATTTTTAGAGCTGTATTTGTTTACTTCCACATGCATGTTGATTAGAATTGATRGTTTTGAGAAGCATATGCTATCTGCACCTTACGGATTTTAGTCTCTAATGTAACTTAGGGAATTTAAATATTGTCGAATTTGGGTACATAATTTTTTGGCCTTATTTAGCAGTGGTAATATTAGTGGAATTTTAAACTTAAGCATTGCTTTGAAAGCAGCTTGTTTTACTTGAAGATGTCTTTAAAAGCTTCATTTTGAAACGAGTGTACATCAGAGCTACTTTGACAACCAAAGATGTTTTGTAGCTTAATCTGTTTCGTATCTAATTGCTACATTGACAATTTGACTTGAGTCCTTGAATTCCAATTGTTTTTGAACTGGCCACTTCTTTGTTGATGCTTTCTTAAACTTTTGATTATGGGACTAAGACTTCTATTGATTGATCTCTCTTAGTTTGGTCAGAGGTAACTAAATTACTCTTTAAGAAAAACATTTTAGCAGAGTTTTAGGGTTTTCTTAGCAAAATTCAATCACATTATGAAAATGCTGGTTCAATGAGATTGAGAAATTGCATAAACTTTGTTAATTTGTCATGGACTGATGTGTTGATAATGTAAAAGGACTTGTAATGTTAGTTTGGCAGAATGGTTATAGCTAATAACAATTGTCATTTAATTATGTTTGATTGCGACAGAATGACTCGAGTTTTCAGATCAATAGAAATAATTAGATTTCATATGTAGAGATTGGAAGAATATAAGGGAACAATTTTGATTGTGATTTTTCCCAACAAATTGACTTTGAACAGTAACAGTCCTTCGATAGATTTTGTGGCATATTATGTGCTTTTAGTTTATTGTTATCAGAAAATTGTGAGTTTGTGTGCGATGGAAGAGCGAACCGACGGAWTTGAACATATAAGTGATTCTTCTGTGATTCGACAATAAATATTAACAATATGACTTAGCTTCTCTGTCTATGTTTGGAGTTCGTAGTCACTCATGTAGGATGTTCTGGAAACATTGCCACCTTTTGTGACAAACTGTATGTGAAATAATCTACAGTAGTTATGGTTCAAAATTAGTTCTAATGAGTTGATATTTCCATTAATTTTAACTTTCGATTCCACTCAATGAGGAGTATATATCATTTTTCATGTTGTTGTTTCATATTATATATTAGGTGATTCACGGTTGTATATTGTTCTTTTAAAGAACGAAACTCACCTAGTTGTGTGCTATTGTCTTCTTTCATTTTATTTCTGCATTAATGTTCATTTGGTGTAATTTTTAATTTTTATTTATGTATTAATCTATTTGTTTTAATTCCCATTTATTTAAGTGTTTGTTAGTTTACACTGTTGCTGATTTCTGAGATTGCTATCTTGTTGTGAAAGAGCTTTCATGCTTTATTTTTAGGTTTTATTATCCAGTTGGTATGATTGTCTGTTTCATTGCTACTGTGCTTGCTTACTGAGAAGTGAGGATGCTTAACCCTAAATTGTTTCTTATATTTGGTTATCAACTATTCTTTGAAACTTGTTTTTAAAAAATTGTTATTATTGTTTTTGTATTGTGGTTGTTTCTTAATCGGAGACTAAAAGAATGTCATCTAAACTTGCAATCTTCTATATGTTGATATGGTAGTTTTGACCATCAACAAATCTCAATCTTGATTTATAGAATTGATTTTGTAAATTTCTTGTCGATTTTTGTCCTTTTGATACGAGGAGTGTGCGGTGGAGGCTTGTCATTATATATAGAAAGTAATTAAATAGTAGTAGTATGAAATCATCCATAAGTTATAATGTCGCATTATATTTTAATGTTCAATAACTATTTCTATAGGAAATTCCAAGTTCAGCAATGGAGACCCGGAAGGTGATGCTAGCAATGTCTACAGTCGTGAACCATTGGTACGATCTCAACTTGGCAGCTTTATATTGTATTCTTTGGGTTGTTGCATCTATTTACAGTTCACACCATTGGATGTGTTGTGCTTACTGTTTTGATATTATGGTGTGCCTACTGTTTTGACAACTTCTGAGTGTGTAAATTGTTTGTAATTGAGCCGAGTCATGCCAGTCATAATCATGTAGTGGGAAATCAAATGAAGCCAGTTGTGTTAAGTTGGTACTCCATAACATGACTCATGTATTACTTGTATAATAGATTTGGATAGTCTGCAACAAGCTCATTGAGATGTAAAAGYTGAAAGTAATAGTTTACAGCAGCAGCATATGATGAGCAGATGTATCATATGTTTTACTCTTTCATAGTGAAAAAATTTAATCCACATTATACGGTTTGTGTTTGTAGATAATTGTTGATGATTTGTGTCATTTCCTTTAGTGACCTTTGTATTATGTTTTTTAATCAATTAGTGACTTTTCTAATTTTTAATCCTACTTGATGAGGAAACTTGAATAAATTTGGTAATATATGAGTTTTCTATTATTTTAATCCTATTTGGAAATTGTGCTACTGGGTTGTTGGAAATATTTAGTCGAAGAATATAGCTTTAGGAGTTTGGGTTTTTCAATTTATTAGTTTGATTCGGGTTAGTTGAATTGCTTCTCGTTATTTTTTAAAAATCTTTTCTAGGGTTTAATTTTTATTTGATTTGTTGCTGTTTCATTGTAATATTGGATGAAAGTCATAAAAAAACAATATTTGTGTTTTACTCCTTAAGAAAGATATTAGATGGAATATATAAACTTGAGATGATTCATTCAGACTAATTAAATTATGTTTAAGATGATATACTGGCATGTTATCTGGGTACAAATGTGATTGTATTAGTCATGCATAATTTATTGGACTTGACTAGGAAAATGATTGTCAAGCATATAAAGAGACAAACATGAGTTTTGGGCTAAAGATCATTGTCAAGCCATGTAACAACTGTTTCACCTTTCTCAGAGTATTCAAATCCTTTAGCATACTTGAAAATTATCTGCTCGTATACATACTTTTATGCTCTTTGGTTACAGGATTTGTCGTTAAATGTGCTGAAGAAATAAGAGAGGAAACAGACAGGACATAATGCAAGTTACATGAGTGTCCAGTAATTCCCCTTTTTTTTTGACACTTTAATCTCAATTGAGTTGTGATCCTGTAATTCACTTGTATGTAAAGAATTATTTATAACTCTTTAATACGAAGTATAAACTTTTGTATTTGTATATTTTCTTGATATAGCTCAGTCACTTCTCTAACAATTTTGTAAGAGATCAAACCCTAATCCTTATCATTCTATTTAATTTTCTTAGTTTAGGACCTTATTCATATCGATTATTCAATACTATTGTCAAATAAAATTGGAAAGCCACTTTTACAACCCCGGAAGGATTTCATGCTAATATGTACTAATACTCTTATAAAGTTAAAAGCCAAATGAAAAGTATAAGCTACATATGCGAATAATTGATTTTGTGATCCATAGTACTGTGATATTGAAAGAAAATGATATAACTATACCACATTTATACTTTCCATAAAAGAAAATGATATAACTATACCACATTGTAATTGGTCCAATTCTAATGAACAACCATGTTAAACAATGCCCTAGAATCTCAATTTGCAAAGTCAGAGCACCTTTTCTTGCCTAAAGCATCCTTAAAAAAAAATTTTAGTTTCAAAATAATTTTAACTTATTTTTAGACTTTTCCCTAGAATTTTCAGGATTTTTCTGAATTTTTCTAAACATTTTTGCAATTTTTCGGAGTTTTCGGTAATTTG
This sequence comes from Bassia scoparia, assembly GCA_008642245.1. Lineage (NCBI taxonomy): Eukaryota > Viridiplantae > Streptophyta > Magnoliopsida > Caryophyllales > Amaranthaceae > Bassia > Bassia scoparia. The sequence goes on from SNQN01000105.1 coordinate 59,369, forward strand.
ATTAATTTTGCGATAATTAATTAAATCATCAACGCAGCTTCAAAAACTACAAAATTTTAACACAAAATAATAGATTTCATAAGGAAGTTTTACATATTTTTTTCCATGATTTTTCAATTTATGGATAAACATTTATGAATTTTTTAAGCAAAACGCGCAACCGAGCGAAATGCGGTGTTTTGGAAGCTTTCGGAACCTTCCAAGCTCGTGGCTTGCTCCCCAAGGGTCTCTATATGCATCCTCTATCTTCCCTTGCAAGCCAAAGCCTCATACGTTGCAAAAATTAATTTTTTTCCTAAAATACAACCGGCAAATAAAGCTAATTTAGGCAAGTCTAATAAAAAAAGGAAAGGAGGCCGAGTGAGTTTTCACCCGGTTGGGCGATGTTTCGCCCAGTTTTGGGCGAGTTTTCGCCCGGTTCCTTTCCTTTTTTTTAACTCACGCCTATAAATACGCATGCCCCGGCTCATTTTGTGGGAACTTTTCAACTTCACACATCTCGCGCAATTTTCTCATTCGTCCGTACTCTCTCTCTCTCTCTCTCTCAAAAACTATTCTAAAGTTCTTTAAAATTCAAAACACATTAACGCACATTCCATTCAAAGGCATTCAAGGCATTCGTTCGAGGGTTGTTTCGACCACACATTGTTGGTATAATCTATGAGGCCACAAAACTCATAGAAATCATCTCTTCCTTCTCTTTTCTTTTCAATATTTTATTGTTTTTGTTTATTTTTCAATCACTTTTTATCATGTAATATGGATTAATAATCTATTCGACTTCAATTAACATGTAAATAAACTTTTCCTTTTCTCCCTTTTGATTCAAATTCGATTTCAATATTATTGTCATTACTCACTTTCCCTTTTGTTTTCTTTGTGTAAATAGCAATTAGTAAGGCGACTTGATTTCACAATCTAACTTTTGCTTTTGTTTGTGTTTTGCCTTGGATATCGATTTGAGGTAAGTCTTCTCCTTCTTCTTTCATTCTACTCTTGTTCTTGTACATATATATTCAATCACCATTATTTCTTACTAATCAAAGACCTGTTATTTGCTTGTCACGCCTAATAAGATAATTATGGACAAATGGTTTAGGATCCTTGAATTTTGACCTAATTTAAAGCAACAACCATTAATAGTCTTTATATGCATTAATCGACTCGCCTTGCAACTAATAAGGATTAATATGGAAATACGTGTTGTTCAATGTTATAATTGGTGAATTTGCAATGAGACCGAGTAGATGCCGCTAGATGCAAGGGTGTTGTGCACTACTTTGCGCTTACCCTCGTTCCCTAATCCAGACCTTGGTGCACGACTAGACATGGAGTGCTTCGCCTGGCTTTATGCAATTATAGGCAAGGCTTAAAACGGGTTCTACAGCTTCCTGAAAGAAGTGCGGTGGCGACGTCCTCTATTCGATTTTGAGTATCCACGACCCTCAATGCGAAGCATACTCATACTATGCAAAATAGCAAGAATTCAATTTTTCGCAATATGGTGTCTCACAGAGACTGTACCCCGCGGGGCAGAGGGACCGGATCCAATCCGGTCCGGTGAAGCCCCACGCTCGTACACACCCAAACACACAAGTCATACTACAGAGTCCATTACATGAAAACCTATATAAATTATTGAAGTACAATTCTTCTTTTCTTCATATAATCTCTAAGACTTTAGACTTCCTTGAATGCCTTCAATTATGGTCAATACTCCTTTCTTCGAATGTCTTCGAAAGGCCTCTGTACACCAAGTCTTGGAATCATCACAAATACTACAGATTTGACATGGTTAATACACAATATAGAGTATGCGACTGTTTTCCAGCATAACAGTCGAGGGAACAGTTCCTACTGATTCCCAACCAGTACATGAATCTTTACATAACAAACCATTTCATGCATATAGACAAGTTAGTTTAATAGATATCACATATAAGTAATAACTTGTTTTAGGGAAATAATGTTCTTAATTACAGCTGGTTCCTAACCAACTATATTCACACTCAAAACATCTTGTTCCCTGTACAGTGTTTCTGTTTGTCATCGTTCAAAACCTTAGGCACACAACAATTATCTAAAATATGATCCTTAAAAAATATAACATAACCACTTGAGGATATCTTTGGGATCATGCTCTGTCTTGCGTAGGGTTCGTGGGTATCAATCACCGTCATAATGTTGTTTGTGATACCCTTCTTGAAGCATTTTATTGGTCTGGGATTTTCGCTCGTAAGGAGGTTGATGTTGGGTTGAATGATGGGAATGACAAGGCTCCTCGACCAGCAAATGTGTTACTTTATTCATGTGTTAACAGCCATGATGTGTGTGTTGACCTGATGGGGTCTTCTCCTTTGACACAATCTGAGTTGACTGACTTCGTACCTTGTTGGGTGGTTGTAGCAGCGGCGCAGCAGAAGCGGGATAAGTATGCGGCAAGGTGTAGGACCATTAACTACGATTTCCTTCATTTTTCCTTCACTTCTTCGGGGGAATTAGATGAGGGAGCTGTTGCACTTCTAAAGCTGATCCAAGTGCACTCTAAGGCTTAGGAAATTGGGGTGTGTGACGTTGTTCAACTCTTCAGCGGGATCAAATTTGCAATAGCTAGAGGAGTGAAGGCCCAGATTGTATTTCGGCTTCCCTCTAATTTCTTATAGACCTTTTGATCGCATTTGTTGCTTGTAAACTACTACAACAATAATAATAATAATAAAAATAATAATAATAATAATAATAATAATAATAATAATAATAATAATAATAATAATAATAATAATAATAATAATAATAATAATAACACCGTATCCTCGCGGGTTTTTGATGGAGATATTTTTGGGGATCACGCTGTATCCTGCTCGGGGTTGATGGGTATCAAACACCGTCACAATGTTGTCTGCGATACTCTTCTTGACATCTGTTATCGATCTGGGATTACTGCTCGTAAGGAGGTAAATGTKGGGTTGACTGATGGGATCGACGGGGCTCTTCGACCGGCGGATGTTTTGCTCTATTCTTGGGATGACGGCTTGGTTGTGTGTGTTGATCTGACGGGTTCTTCTCCTTTGACGCAATCTGGGTTGTCTAACTTCGTTCCTGGTCGTATGGTGGCGGTAGCAGCTCAACGGAAGCGGGAGAAGTATTTGGCGCGTTGTAGGACAATTGGATATGGTTTCCTTCCTTTTTCCTTCTCTTCTTTGGGGGAATTAGATAAGGGAGCTGTTGCGCTTCTAAAGCGGATCCAGACGTTCTCCAGGGCCCAAGACATTGGGGCACATGCAGCTGCTCACATCTTTAGTCGGATAGGCTTCTCTATTGCTAGAGGAGTGGGGGCCCAGATTGTATCTCGGCTCCCCTCCAACTTCTTGTAGATCACTTGTCCTTTTTTGTTGCTTGTAACGCTTACCACGTTATAATAATAATAACAACAACAACAACAACAACAACAACAAAAATTGGCAAATTTGCATTTCACAAAGAGTACTACATATGCAAAATTACATTCTCCTTGTCTGCCCATCGAATTGCCTTGTGGAAATCCTAACAGGGAGATCACACCTCTTCATGGCTCCGGGAAGCCCCGATTGATCTCGGGTTTGGGTCAGACTATGATCCGTAAGACTTATCGTTTGGTTCTTTGTTATCAACTAGGTGTTCATCTGTTTCCATTTTGACGTCGTGCTCTACTTACTAATAGGTTTTTTTATGGGGATATCTTCGGGGATCATATCGTGTCTTGCGCAGGGTGGATGTGTATCAAGCACCGTCATAATGTTGTTAGTGATACCCTTCTTTATGTCTGTTATTGATCTAGGTTTTTTGTTCGTAAGGAGGTTAATGTTGCCATGTTGGTTTAACTGAAGGGAACGACGAGGCTCTTCAACCAGCAGATGTGTTACTTTATTCYTGGGATGACTCTCTTAATGTATGTGTTGAGCTGACGGGGTCTTCTCATTTGACATAATCTGGGTTGCCTGACTTCTTACATAGTCGGGTGGTTGCAGTAGTAGTGCAGCGAAAGCGAGATAAGTATGCGGCGAGGTGTAGGGACATTGGCTACGGTTTCCTTCCTTTTTCTTTCTCTTCTTTAGGGGAATTAAATAAGGGAGTTGTTGCGCTTCTAAAGAGGATCCAGGCGTACTCTAGGGCTAAGGACATTATGGCACATGCAACTGTTCACCTCTTCAGCAGGATTTGATTTGCAATAGTTAGATGAGTGGGGGTCCAGATTATATCTCGGCTCCCCTCTATTTTCTTGTAGATCTTTTGATCGTCTTTGTTAAAATAATAATAAAAATAATAACAATAATAATAATAATAATAATAATAATAATAATAATAATAATAATAATAATAATAATAATACTTCCTCCATTTATTTTTATTAGCAACTTTAGCTTTGGCAAACATTTTAAGGGAAAATTTAAGTGTTTAAACGAGAAAATTAGGTAACGTAGTTTAAGACCAGTAACGTATCATCTCATTCTTGTTTATGTTGAAATTATTTTACCTTAAGGCTCCGTTTATTTTGGAGGAAAACATTTTCAATGGAAAACATTTTTCGAAGGAAAATTGGAAATTAGAATTGTTTTCCATTAATTGTTTGTTTGTATGGAAAATTGTTTCCTTAAAACTCGTTTTCCTTTGTTTGTTTGAAGAAACCTTACTTGAGAAAAGAAAGAAAAATTGTTTTCCTTTGTTTTTGAAAGGAAAATGGTTTCCTTATGAATGCAAAATAGTCTTCCAACAAAATATTCCTTTTATTTTGATTTTGCCAAACACACAAAGTAAAATTGGAAAATGATTTTCCTGGAAAACATTTTCCTCCACAACAAACAGAGCCTAAATCTCTCCCTTAAAACGCGCAGCAAAACAAAGGTTAAATAGTTAATCAATAGTGAATCCCGAGTTAAATATTAATCCCAAAATTTATATTAATCTCAAGTTAAATGGTTAAATATTAGCTCGGAAACATAGTCGATAGTCAAATATTAATCTCAAGATTAATATAAATCCTAAGTTAAATACGGAGTACTAATTAAATATTAATCCAAAGATATATCATTTATAAATAGTTAAATATTACTTCCAATATATATCATTAATCAATAGTTAAAAATACTAATCCTAACTTAAAATTTTCATTTCAATTCAATTCAATTCAGTTAAGTAAGTTAAGTTAAGTTCAGGTCTACTTCAGTCCAAAGAAAATTAAACAGAGCCTTAATGAATGTTAAATTCTCTCTTTTGTAATAGCATCTTATTAATTGCATATTTTAATTCCTCAAATTGGAACTTGAGGAAAAGAAGATTGAATTGAGCAAAATAATGAAGATTGGAGTATTSGAATGATATTTGAGGAATTAAAACTTTCAAATAATAAGATGCTATTACAAAAGAGAGAGTTAAACGTTCATTAAAGGATTTTTTGTCAGAAAAAACCTTTTAAAACTCGAAAATTGCGAAAACAAAGCTTTTAAAACGTTTCTTGTAAAAACAAACCTTAAAAAAACTTGTATTTAACAACCTAATGACGTCATTAGACCTTTGACCACCTTTTAACCCCTTTGACCTTATAATTGACACCCTACTTTTCCTGTGTACACCCTTAATTATATTTTCCCAACTATTCCCCTTCTCACTTTCCAATTACGCTCTTTCACTCTTCTCTCATTCATTCATTCAATCTCCAAATCAAATCACCATTGATGCTACGTGACTGTAGCTGGTTGCTAGGTATTTAATACTTGATTTATTGCTTCTTTACCTAATTATTTCACTTCCCTTTCATTTACATCATCTGTTCTTGCTTGCTGACATTTTTCGTTTTCATTTTTTTACTTCCAAAAAATTCGAAAATGACGAAAAGAAGGAGAAAGAAAATTTGCATCGAAATTCAAGCGAGTCGAAGTAAATGACAAGATTATCTACAAGCAGAGGTTAGTTGTTCTTCAATTTCAAATTTTTTGTTGCGAAATTGAATATTTTTAGGGCTTTTTGTGTGTGAATTTGGTATACTTTAATTGCTTCTGGATTTACGAAATTTTATGAGAATATGTGTTTCTGAAATGAAAGATTATGTTTTTTTTAGTGTTTGCTTAATTAGTGGATGTAAATGGTTAGCCTGAAATAGTGTTTGAATATTTTTACGGCTTATTGTGTGTGAATTTGGTGTACTCTTCGCTCATTTTTATCTTGTTTAACATCAAAATTTTAGAAGTTTTGGTTTATTTGTTCAGTTTAGAATTTGAGTACCTTCTGTTGTTGTTGAAATGCTTCAGGTTTAATGGTGTATGTACTGTTTGTGAACCTTTGTTTCTATTAATGGATAAGGTTAATATTAGGTTCTATCATAGGGGGGGATTTTGTATCAAAAAAGAGTAGGACAACGTATGAGGGTGGTGGGATGCTTCTGAAGCCTAATGTTGAGGAGGTTTGTTTCTTTGAATTTGTGTATTGGATTATGAATGAGCTTCAGTATGAGGATGTTGGGGAAATCTAGTACAGGAAGAGGGGGAATACTTTGCATAGTGGGAGAGCTCAAATTAAGGGAGATGGTGAGATTAGTGAGTTTCTTGAGGCACCTAAAGAAGATGGATGGTTCCATCTTTTTGTTGTTCATAAGAAGAAGGATGCCAGAGAGGTTATGAATTTGTGTGACTATGGATATGGTCTAAACTTCAGGGGGTTTTATAAGGAAAAAGTGATTGAAAATAGTTCTTGGGTTAGTAATACATTAAGGAATAGTGGGGCTAATTTTGTATTTGAAATTAGTGGTAGTGAGGAATCTAGTGATACTTTTTAGGTGGGCCCAAATTTGAAGAAACCTAGTTCACTCACCAAACCTACCCATTCTTTATCAGTTGCTAACTCACCAGACAACAACATTTCATCAATTCCTCCCATTAGAAGAGCTAAACTACCCACAAAATCTGCTTTGAAGAAAACCACACAACAACCTGATGTACTTACCCCCCGTGAACAACAACCCTCCCCTGAAACACAACCTGTGAGACCACAACCACAACAAGATCAGGGAGATGACTTGAACCACACAACTAAAAATGAAGATCATCATATCACATCTCCAAAAATAGATGAAGGGGTAGTGGATGATGCAGATCTTAGTGAAGATGATGTCGAGGATAAGAAGGATGAGGACTTGTTTCATGTCTTTGTTGATCAGGTCATAGATAAGTTGGTCAACAACACTGTAAAAGGGTTAAGAAGTCAGGATAATGAACTTGACTCAGAGGAGGATGTTGATGAGGCAAGTCTAATACAAGAAAATGATGTGGATCTAGTGGACAGTGATGATGAGGTGGCTAGTGTAGTTGGATCAAATGATGAAGGGCCACATTTCCCAGAGTTTAATCCAAAAACTGACTTCAAGGTAAATGTCAAGCTAAGTAAAGGCTTGATATTCAGATTTAGGCAACTCTTGAGAAAGGCTCTTAGGCATCATGCCATTGATAATGGCTATGATTTTTACTTCCTTCATAACACAACACAAAGGGTCTTAGTGTATTGTTCCAAAAGATGTGATTGTCCTTGGAAGAGGGCAATAGAATAGTGTAGTGTACATGTGGCATCAAGAAAAAATGTAGGTTTAAGGTACATGCAAAAAAACTCAAACATGAAGACACTTGGCAGATAAAGAGCTTGAGATTGAAGCACATTTGCAGCCATTTGAAGAAGAACACAAGGCTAACCTCTTTGTATCTGGCTGAGAAATATTTAGAAGACTTTAGAGAGAACCCATCTTGGAAAGTTTCAGCATTCATCAAGAGGGCAGAAATGGAGTTGAAGATTGACATAAACTACTACATGGCTTATTATGCAAAATCAAAGGCATTCAAAATGAATTTTGGAGATGCAAAGTTAGAATACCAGAGAGTTTGGGATTATGCAGCAACCATAAGGAAGTACAACCCAGGAAGCACAGCTAAAGTGAAAGTTGATGGTATTGAGAGTGGGAATCCTACATTTCAAAGGATTTACATATGCCTCCAAGCTTGCAAACAAGGTTTCATTGCAGGTTGTAGACCCATAATTGGAGTTGATGAGGCACACTTGAGAGGAGCATACCCTGGCATATTACTCACAACTGTAGGGAAAGATGGTAACAATAATATCTACCTAGTGGCTTGGGCTGTGGTGGAAATTGAAAATTTAGAAACTTGGACTTGGTTTTTGGAACTCCTAAGGGAAGACTTGATATCTGTGGCTGATTCTGTCACTTGGGTGCATGAGAAAGATAGGCAGAAGGTTTGTTTTCCTTACTTTTTCATTAATTAATTTACAATTACATTACATATAATCTCTTGTAACTCATATGGTTGTTTGGAGCAAGGCCTATTAAATGCATTCACAAAACTCATGCCTGATGCGGAGACAAGGTACTGCTGCAGCCTGCAGGCACATATGGGATAATTTTAGGAACAAATTTCCTAGGGTTGTGTATAGGGAACACTTTTGGAAAGCATCCCGGTCTTCTACTAAGGTAAGAATTAAGCCACATATTGTGACTCATAGTTTTTAACTAATCATTCAATAAAGCACAATGACTAATATTTTAAATTCTTTTAAATCTCAGTGCAACATCATTTCAAGCAACATATGGAGAAGATTAAGGCCATTAATGAGGAAGCATACAAGTATTTGGAGAGCATCCCACCTTGTCACTGGTCCAAACATGCTTTCACAACTTCATGCAAGTCTGGTATGTTGTTAAACAACTGTTGTGAAAGCTTTAATAGTGTTCCTAGGGATGCTAGATCCAAACCTATCATTCAGTTGCTAGAATGGATTAGACGATTTGTGACTAGCAAAACATTTGCAAAAAGGGAAGGTCTTAAAAAATTCGYTGGCCAAATCATGCCTTCAGTGGTTAAAATGTGTGAGAAGGGGTTAGTTGAGGCAAGCACTATAACAGTTATTCACTGTGATGTGAATGAGTTTGAGGTAGACCAGGAGGGTTCAACTTATTTAGTGAATTTGGAAAATCAAACTTGTAGTTGTTATAGGTGGTCTCTCATGGGCATTCCTTGTTGGCATGCCCTTGCTTGTATCCAAAAAAGGAGAATAGGTTACGAGGAGTACATACATCCAGCGTATAAGGTGACCACATATGCCAAAGCATATGCTTCTCCTTTAAGGGGTCTGCCAGGGCAAGAGCAATGGGAGGAGACTCCTTATGCCAAACCCCTACCCCCACCACACAAGGTGATGCCAGGAAGACCAAGCAACAACAACATAAAAAAAGAGGCGGGAGAGGATCAGAAAAAGAAAAATGTTGCAAGAGCCAAGAAGCAAAACAAGTGTTCAAGATGTGGAGGGCTTGGCCATTACAAGAACAAATGCGGAAAGCCAATGACAGAAGCAAAAAAGCTAGAAAGTGCCCAAGATACCAACAAAACAGCAAAAAGGAAGCAAGCATCTACAGAAGGGGAAGGGAGAAAAACTAAGACTAAGAAACAAAAGAAAGGGACCAAGGCAGCAGAAGCTACAACAACTCAAGTTGCTCCTAATCCACATGTTGAAGCAGAAGTGTTCAATTCAACACAAGGAGCACCAGTAGAGTGATTGCTTTAGGATGTACTAATCATTGCATCATAACTAGTTTTTGGGTGCGTTTCACGTTGTGAACAAAAGCAAACTACAATGGCTAATTTTTTTTGGACTAAACTTAGTTTGAGTTAGTACTCCTTCAAAATATGTAACTGGTAAATTATGTACTGCACTTCGAATTATGCAGGATATTGGTCCCATTTTGGTAATTTGGATGGAAATTAAACCCTTATTTTTACGTTTGCTTTTGGAAGTCCAATAAGTCCTCCTTGCAACAGGGAAACCACAACCACAACGTTCTGCCATTAATGTGTTGCAAAAAAAGACCACCTAAATTAAAGGATTGAAATAAGAAGAGAAAAAAAAATTACAGTTGAAATCTATCGAAAAATAACAAAGCACAACAATGGAAGAGAAATGGAAAATGAGAGGAAAAAGAGGAGTGAGAAAGATGAAAAAGAAGATGGGTGAAAGGGGTTATAAATAGGGATAAGAAGTGGGGTCAAGTTTTGGAGGGAAAATTAGTAGGGGAAAAGAGTGCAAATAAGAAGAGGGGTGCCAAATAGAAAGGTCAAAGGGGTTAAAAGGTGGTCAAAGGTCTAATGACATCATTAGGTTGTTAATTACAAGTTTTTTTTAAGGTTTGTTTTTACAAGAAACCTTTTAAAAGGTTTGTTTTCGCAATTTTCGAGTTTTAAAAGGTTTCTTCTAACAAAAAACCCTTCATTAAATCTCGGATGAAAAAGGCTCTAAAAACTCAATTTTACAAGTTTAGGGCTACCACAGAAATGTCGAAAAGTATAGGGCTATTTTGAATTCGGTAGGAGGATGCCCCTCTGGTTTTGCACTTCACCAACAAGTCATCCGCCTAACATTGTTTTTAATTCGGTAGGGGGATGCCCCTCTGGTTAGTGATTATAAAGATAACCTGGGCTGATGTAAAAATGGCTCCTATGGTCGTCGCTAACATAAGAGTGTGTGAAACATAGGAAATTAAGCCTAGTGTAGAATGAAATCGAGCTTAGGATCGGATAAACAAGATTGAAAAAGATATTACAACTGCATTAAAATAGTAACAATAGAGTCAAACTACTACTGCATTACAAGGAAGGATGATTACCTCCATATTCATACAATTGGGAAAGATAGTAATAAGTTATTGATCCATGAGGATAAACTACACTATGTTATACTAAACTAAGCTACACTATGGTAAACTATAGTTGGCTACTAAACCTAAGTGCGGCTAAGGAAAACAATAAAGTGCGAAAGAGAAAGATAGATTTGTTTGATGTGTTGTTGTTGTTGTTGTTCTCTTGATTCGGCTCTGCCTATTTATAGGCCTTGGGTGATGGAGATCATGGGGAGGAAGTTATGGCAGTTTTCTTATGTTAGCGGTTTCTTAGCGCTCTTTCTATGTTTAAATCCTTTCTCCTTTCCCTTCAAGTTTATGTTTTAAACGCCTGGTATGGTACTCGCACTACTACAAAAATCCTCTAAGAGACCGGTTGAAAACCCCCAAAGAGACCTCCAAACAATCGGTTTATACCTGGGAGGTCTCTTTGGGTAAGAGACGGGGTTTAAAAACCGGTCTTTTTGATTCAACAAAGAGACTGGTTGTCCAAAATGTCCGGTCTCTTTAGTTATTGGTTTTATTTTTGTAAAAAAGGTAAAGTGACCGGTTTTTACTAATAACCGGTCTCTTTGACTGACCAAAGAAACCTGTCGTTTGTCAGAACCGGTCTCTTTGACCAATTTATTTTTCAAAAAAAAATTATAATTACTGAAATTATTTAAAAAATATAAGTATATATATGAAAATATAAAACATTGAAATACATGCAGTTCAAACATTATATTACTATTTTCAGAATAATTGATTTTACATAAAGAAAATCACCAACAAAATATTATTGCTTTAAGAGAATACAATTATTTTGCCTTGCATTGATAAATTTACTACCCTTGCTTAGATAATAAAATACCAAAAATACATTTCACCCCTCCATTAGTAAATAGAAATACATACAAATACAACCTATAAGATATTACTTAGGCAAAAAATTATATCATCAACTAAAAAAACTTCTGGCCTTCTTCTTTATTTAGCTGTTGAACTCTTCACCATCAACTTAATTATACTCTGTACCTATATAAATAAAATGAAAAATTAGAAGTTTAACCCAAATAAATAAGAAAATCCAGAAATTATACACAATAAAATTCACCAAAAATCACACCTCACCTACCCTTTGTTTTTATAGAAAAACAAGGAAAATTTATTAATCAACCAAATCTGCCTCTACAATGTTAAATATATGATTATATATTTAAAGAAATTTATTAATMAAGGAAAAAGAAATGGTGTTGAGTCCCTTGAGTTTTGAATGATGACAAACCACTACAGGAAACAGGATGATCGAAGTGTGAATATAGTTGGTTCAAGGAACTAGCAAGTTTAGATACTTGTTTCCTCAAACAAGTCAACACTTMATGTGAATGCTTTAGAACTAACTTGTTTGATACAGGGAACAACTGATTATATGAAAAGCTCATTTACTGGTACAGAATCAGTACGAGCTGTTTCCTTGATTGTTATGCTGAAAAACAGTCGTATATCTTTTGTTGCATGTTAACATTGTCATATGTGCAGTAATAGATCGATTCCAAGACTTGAAGTGTGAATCCTTTCGAAGACATTCGAAGAAAGAAGCTGTGTTCAAAGATTGAAGTTGTTTGAAAAGGAAGATTCAAGTTCTTGAAATTGCATGAAGATTCGAAGAATTGTAATTTAGAGTTTAAATTAAGGATATTCATGTAATATGCTCTGTAGTATGGTTAAATGGAAATGAACTAAGTGCCTTAAGTGTTTTGAGTATGTTATGAATTCTGGTACAAAGCTTGAACAGAATTCATAACACACTCAAGGAACCAAGCTGGGAACCTGCTGAGTTCCTGAATGGAATGTTGGCTGCGGTTTTGAAAAAGGGTTTTTTCTAAAGTATTTTAAAGGATATTTCGGAAAAATATTTGACAGCTGGAAATATAGATGGATATTGTATATTGCCTTAAAACTTGGAGCATATATCTTGTTCGATCAAAATCTTAGGATAAAGACGAACAAGATAAATACTTTCCATAAAACTAATCTTGCCTGTTTGGCAAGAATAGATTTGGAAACTAGGGTTTAAGTCAATATACATATAAATATAAGTCTATATTTCCATATTCCATAACTCTCTCCACGGATTAAAAAGAGAAGAATATTTTGAGAGAAAAACACAGAAAGCACAAGTCCATTACTATTGAATCATACATGAGCATAAGTCGAGCTTATAACATTCTCTTACTTAGCTTTTGAAGAAGTAGTTTCTTAAGAGAGAAAGATTGATCTTGTAAAGGCATTCAACAGAGGGATTGGAGGCCTGGAGAGTGTTTGAGTTCAAACACAAAGTTGGACTTACGAGTGTGAGTGAGTGCACATTCAGAGTTGATTGTGGGGTGTGCTGGTTCCCGGAGTAGGGAAACAGTAGAGTGAGCGAGTTCTTTGTTTTTCAGAGTTGATTAATAAAAGAACTTAGGATAGGAGGAACGTAGCCCAGAGTTGGGTGAACCTCGTTAAATACTGTGTGTTCTCTATTGCTTTATTTACATTCCGTTGCGTATAGGAACCAGCCCAACTGGTTCCTCATTATAAGGTCAAAAGCAAAAAGAAAAAATTGGCTATAGTCAACCATACTCAATTCACGCCCCCCCCTCTTGAGTATTTCAGAACCTTCAAATGGTATCACATAAAGAACAAAGATAAAAAATAACATTTAACATTAATCCAACACTTGATACCTCCTTCAGCCTCCTCGATAAAAAATCCCTGAAAATCCAAAAACCAAAAACACAAAAACAAGTCAAGTTCTAAAATCTCAAAATATTCGGAAAACCCTAAACAAGATTTATTAAATAAAAAACAAGAAACTTAAAATCGAAAAAATGAAATAAAAATCCATAAAAACTAGAGAATCTAAAAGACCAAACACAAAAAGAAAAACCTAAAATCAAAACTCAAAAATCGAAAAAGCTCAAATCTAAACACTCATAATCCGAAAACCCGAAAAAATCAAGAACAAAAAGAAAACCAACATACAAAATTCAATAACAAAAATGAAGGCAAATAAAATGAAAATCATAAGATTACATTGAATTTTAACAAAAATGAAAAACAAAAATTCAATTTTTTTTAACAAACACAGAAGAATAAACGCAAAACAAACGAATAACAAACAAATAAACCAACATACAAACAAACGAATTTTTTTGACAAACGAATTTTTTTAACAAACAAACATACCAACATACATACACAGAACAAACAGAAATTAACAAATAAACACAAATGAAACGAATAAAATCACGAAATTTAAAAATGCAAAGTAGATCTGAAAACGAAAAACACCTTAAAAAAACGATTTTTTAAAAATTAAAATAGATCTAAAAAAAAGCTGATTTGAAACCCAAAGGAATTCTGAAAAATGAAGAAAACACAAAACCCAAAAACAAAATAAACCCATTAAACACTGAACAAAAAAAACAACACACTCGAAAACTAAAATATCGAAATTTTGAAAATTAAAATAAAAACCCAAAAAAACTTTAAAAATTACCAGAACAAAACACTTATAAAGGAACGAAACAAAACTCAAAAATCAACATAAATGATAGTTGAAAAATGATTTTTTTTCAAAACCCTAGATCTATACAAAAAGGAACGAAACAAAGGGCGAAAAAAGAATTAGAATATACAAAATTACCTCCAAAAAATCAAGCAGCCAAGCGAAAATCAAGCAACAAATAATTGAATTTATTTTTGAATCAAAGTCGAACTTAAAAGAAAGAAAGGGAAGAAAATTAGATAAATGAGCAAGGAGAAATGAAGAGTTTAAGGAGAAAGATGTACTGTATTTGTGAGATGAGAGAGAGGAGGTGAGATGAGAGAGGAGAGAAGTGTTTGTTATCAATAATAAGTTAAATAAATGAGTAACAATAAAAAACTTAAATAAATGAGCTTTGTAAGGCGGTGAGAACAAGGGCAGATGAGAGAGAGATAAGTTGTGTGGGTGAGCCGTGAGTGGGTGTATAATGAACTTTTATTTTTGGGCCCACTAGGATCAAAGAGATCGATATTACTTAAAACCAGTTTCTTTGTTGAACATAAAAAATGTGTTATAAATAACCGGTCTTTTAGATGAATCTAAGAGACCGGTTTTCATTAATATCCGGTCTCTTAATTTAAGAGATCGGTTTTGTATTATCATCGGTCTCTTAAATATGGTCTTTTATCCAATTTTTGTAGTAGTGTCGATTGGCGTCTTTTTTTGTGCCGTACTTAATGTGCCATCTCCCGACTACTTTCTTTCTGGTGCTTCTGATCTATCGCCATATCGAAATCTCCATAAGATGTTGCTTCTCGATCAAMATAAGTCAAACTCTTAGTCGCTATGGGTCAACAAAGCAAACCATATATTTTTAGTCCTTATTAGTGATATTATTATTATTATTATTATTATTATTATTATTATTATTATTATTATTATTATTATTATTATTATTATTATTATTATTATTATTATTATTATTANTATTATTATTATTATTATTATTATTATTATTATTATTATTATTATTATTATTATTATTATTATTATTATTATTATTATTATTATTATTATTGTCCTTGAGTGCTAATAATAGAATTAGTGATAATTAGAACTAGAATAAAACAATAACATAGTATAATAAAATTTAATTTTTAATAAATTATAGGCAAAATTGTCAACAACTATCCACTTTTTGTCACTTTTGAAAACAACTACCTGGATTGTTTTTATTTAAAACAATTACTCGCTTTTTATGTTTTGTTTGCGAATCAYTACCCACTTTCATATATTTAAACTTGCGGAGGGCATAACTATTAGAAAAAAACTCCAAATCACACGATTCTTGAGCCTATTACAAGCATTTTTTTTGAGAACTACAACTTTTATGAAGGAACTATGTCGAAAAAATGGACGAATAGATAAGAAAAATCTTTAAATTAAGCACGTCATGGTTTGAGTGGTTGAGTTGTTTTGGTGGTTGTTGGGTGATTTCGGAGGTGGGAAACACAAAGCGGGGTGGTTGGGCAATTGGGATGCCACATTGGGGTGGTTTGTGATGGTTACTATGGTGGTGAGTAGTAAAGATCCAAAAGTGGGTAGTGATTCGCAAAACAAATTGAAAATGCGGGTAGTTGTTTTAAAGAAATAAACAATTCGGATAGTTGTTTTCAAAAGTAACAAAAAGTGGGTAGTTGTTGGCAATTTTTTCTAAAGGAAAAATTAATCTTTCCCACCTTAAAGTCTACCTCATTTTGAAACTCCCACCTTAAGTCTAAAAAATTAAAAACTCCCACCTTAAAGTCTTACCAAATTTCAAAACTCCCACCTCTTAACGATTCTGTCAAAAATTTTGTTAAATGTGGGGCTATTTTCGTCATTTTGCTTTCTTTCTTCTTCTTCCCCAAGCCTATTGTAGTCCTCTACCGGATTGAAGGTGCTGAATACATGTTTACGTTGCTGTGTCTTTGTAGATAGTTATACTGTCTTGTATTTAGGTTTCCACTTTGTCTTATTTTGGATATTGCATGGTTTACCTAGAGTGGAGATGTCATCTAAAATCTATCTTGACTCTCTGTATATTACAGAGGTTTGGCAGGATAACGTGCCGATGTGGGAGAAAAAGTTTTGTTATCTAGTGGGACGGATGCCATGGAAGAAGGTTTTGAGTACCAAGAACTTCATGAATTGCCATAACCATAGTAATGTGCTAAGCTGGGACGATTCTGCTGGAGAAGAGGCATTTCTTACTGCTAAAAAACGTTTTTGGGAAGAATWTAATGGCCTTCCCTCTGAAMCCCTACTCCCGAGTCCAGATATGTACATCGATCAGATAGATTTGGTGCGGGAGGCGGATCAAGAGTACTTCAATCTGTTAAATGAATTAATGAATGAAGGTGCTGAATTTCCCCTTCGTAATTGGGAAATTGCCAAACAAAATTTGTATTTGGGAAATTGAATGAATAATGAATTGTTTCAATTGTAATTGGGGTTTTTGTTTCAAATATGAATTAATGAATAAAGATGGTTGAATTTCCCCTTTGTTTCAAATATGAAAAATGAATAAAGATGGTTGAATTAATGAAATGGAGAAGGAGTGAAGAGAGTGAGGTACTGAGGTGAATCGAGAGAGCCGAAGTGATGAATTGAATTTGTGATTGATAATTGACTTGAATTTGTAATTGATAAGTGATGGATAGCAAGAACCATGAAACCATAGCAATAACCATGGAAGGCAGTAAGCACGAGGAAGAAGAAAGAAAGGAGAAGAAGAAAGAAAGYGAAATGACGAAAATAGCCCCACATTTAACAGAATTTTTAACAGAATCGTTAAGAGGTGGGAGTTTTGAAATTTGGTGAGACTTTAAGGTGGGAGTTTTTAATTTTTTAGACTTAAGGTGGGAGTTTCAAAATGAGGCAGACTTTAAGGTGGGAAAGATTAATTTTTCCTTTTCTAAATTATACTTCCGTCTCCTTAGCCGGGCCTGAGAGACATATCATGTTGATTGGATAAGGGGGTCAATCACATAACTGACCTACATAAAATTAACATAGACGTTCATCTAATTCACATAGACGACCTTTGAATTATCATAGACATCATTTTGCTTAACATAAACGTTCAATTAATTTGCGAAATTTTCAATTGAAATTGACCCACGTCAATTTCTTTTTTCACTTTTTTTCCTACAACTTTATTTTGTGGAGTCCACTTTTTATTCGGTTTTAGGTTTGTGATTGACCTCCTTAAGTCCTTATTTCTCCATGTTGATTTGTCTTTACTTCCCCTCCTTAATTCCATATAAAAATAAAAACAACAAATTTGTCATCCTCAACTCACAAAGTCACAAAATTTGACTGTAGTAGCCTACTAGGTAGTTTGCTAGTGACGGCCCTCGTGAAGCACAAGGGCCAAACTTGGCATACCTGATATCTTTGAATTTGGACAAGGTTGTCAATTCAAACATGACTATATAAAATATAAATACTTTCACTCTGAAGCAATTAAAACCAAATCTTTACAACAAAAATTCCAACCAATATGCCACCTTTCTTGTTCTCAATACTCACCATTTCTTTATTTATTTCGTCTGTAATAACATTGCCAAATGACAGTCTAACTGTAGATGTCATGGTCCAATGCCTAGTGACGCAGTCCCACCCTTCAAACTATCCGATCTCAGAGGTCATATACACCCGAAACAACTCCTCTTTCGAGGAGCTTTTGGACAAGCGAGCGCACAATATTAGATACCAGCAGCCCACGACGCGCAGGCCCTTGCTCATCGTCGCACCCAAGAGCGAGCTTAATGTGCCTGCGGTCGTGGGATGCGCTAGAGCCAACGGTGTTAAGATCAAGATTAGGAGTGGGGGCCATGACTACGAGGGGATCTCGTACACGGCCCCCTACCCTTTTATTCTACTCGACATGTTCAACCTCAACACTGTTGAGGTTGACGTCGAGGAGGAGGCTGCATGGGTCCAATCAGGGGCCACGCTGGGGCAGATTTACTATCGGATTGCTGAGAAGAGTCCCGTCCATGCCTTCCCCGCGGGAGTGTGCCCCACCGTCGGTGCTGGGGGACACTTCAGCGGGGGAGGGTACGGAGCCTTGATAAGGAAGTATGGTTTGTCCATAGACAACATCGTGGATGCTCGTGTTGTGGATGCTAATGGCAGGATTCTCGATAGGAAGGCGATGGGGGAGGACTTATTTTGGGCCATTTGTGGTGGTGGAGGGTCGAGTTTCGGGGTCATATTGGCTTGGAAGATTCACCTTGTTCGTGTCCCTCCCAAGGTCACAGTCTTCTTTGTTAAGAAGGATGTTTTTAATCCAGGTTTGCATTATTATAATCCTAGCTAGAAACTTGCACTTAGCTAAGCTACAATTTTTTCACGATAACCTTTGACGATCAAGTGTCAAATACCTCAATGATCCTATAAAACACACAAGATACCACCAAATGTGTAAAATTTACTCATTTTAATTCACATCTATTTAGTAAAAAACTATTGATTTTGTTATTTTTAAACTTGGTCGTCGTGGTACGTCAGTACGACCTTGCAAGATACCACATGTTGTATAGCATATGCATCGTGGACTAGTATTACAACTTAATGATCGAATATGATTTAACTTTGAGACATAAAATTTTGCAAGCAGGAGTGAATCAGATTTTGTACAAATGGCAAAAGGTAGCTCACAAGCTCCCTAAAGATCTGATGATCAGGATGGAATCACATGTTGAACCAACTTCAGAAGGCAACATGACAGTAAGTGTGGATTTCCTCTCATTGTTTCTCGGAAAAACAGAGAAGCTTCTTGAGATCATGGACAAGTGGTTTCCTGAGCTAGGACTCAAGCGCGAAGATTGCAAGGAGATGCCATGGCTCGAGTCTGCCATGTTTTGGCACCACATTCCTGAAGGCTCCCCTCGCGAAACCATGCTCACCTACGACAAAGTTTATCCTGCGTTCCGCAAGATCAAGGGGGACTTCATCAAGCAGCCAATCCCTGAGGCCGCGCTGCCCAAGTTATGGGAGAAGGTCATGCAGACAGGGGAACTGAACATGGAGTGGACCCCCTTTGGAGGGCGGATGGATGAAATCGATGAATCTGCCCTCCCTTTTGCTCACCGGAAAGGGAACCTATTCATGGTTTTCTA
This sequence comes from Bassia scoparia, assembly GCA_008642245.1. NCBI lineage: Eukaryota > Viridiplantae > Streptophyta > Magnoliopsida > Caryophyllales > Amaranthaceae > Bassia > Bassia scoparia. The sequence continues at coordinate 78,756 of SNQN01000105.1, forward strand.
CGACCTGTTATGGATTGAGGAAGGCGCGGACGAGGTGTACTTGAACAAGGCTAAGGAATTTTATGAATTCATGGGACAGTTTGCGTCGGATTCGCCTAGGGAAGGTGTGTTAAACTATGTGGATTTGGATCTTGGAGTCGGATCTACAAGCGGGGAAAGATACTTCAAGGATAATTTTCCTAGATTGGTGATGGTTAAAACTCGAGTTGATCCAACTGATTTTTTCTCCCATGAACAAAGCATCCCTACTTTGTTCAAGTTGTTGGAAAATAAAGAGATGAGAGCAAGTTAAAACAATCGTCTTTTTCATTCGTCTAGTTGAATCTTCAATGTATTTTATAACTTACCAATGAATTACTGCTGTATATTGGACTCAAGTTGTTAGACTTGTATGTATTTATACAGGCAGCTGATTTATTAGAAGATATTTTTCCTCATGCGATGTAAATTTGTAGTTATATGTTACAACGTTCAGCTGCAATAAAATAAATCAGAAGTTCTTGCATGTATAGATGCACAACAAACTTATCCCATTCATCTTAAATGTGGGAGTTTTAGGTTTGGTCCAAATTTTATTTAGGATATTCCCCATGCCATGCTTTGTTATTTACAGCGTGCCATTATTGTCATTTTATTGCTATTACACGTGTTTGTTACGGTTAGTTCATTCATCCTCCACATTGCATTCATTCCATCCACCTAGAGTTGTCAGTTTGGTTAATGTACTGTTGGTTGAACGGAAAGAATTGGAAATTTAACTGAATCAAAYTGAACTGTAGATAATTGATAACTGAAATAAACTGGAAAAATGTTAACTGAAACTGTAATAAACTAAAAAAATAATTGAAACTGAACTGTAACTTAAATAAAATAAACTGAATCTGAACTGAACTGCTGAATAATTGAAAAGTTGATCAATAAACTGAACCGAACCGAAATCAAACTCTTTTAACTGGAACTGATTAAACTGAAACCAAAATTGAATTTAAGTGAAATATAATAATATTAATAATATTAATATTAAAAATATAAATATAAATATTAAATAGCTAATAAAGCAATAATAAGTTGTTTTATTTCAAACACATAAGTGATATATCCAAACAAGCACTCAATCAAAAGTTTAATTTGTTTCAATTTTTAACCGTCACAACATCTAAGACATCAATCGGTACAAATTTTGAGTCATGCAAATAAACCGAACACCCTTCGTAAACCCGGTGCAAAATTTGACAATTTTGCGGACTTATATAAAATGAAACAATCTTAATGCTATCAGATATGAAACATGTTCCAAATTGAAACTAACTGATTCAAAAATGGAAAAATGGACGATAAGTGTAAACAGGTTTTGGTTCGAATTGTTGAAATTGTTGAACTGATTGGTTAAAATTGAAATAAACTATAACTGAACCAAACTGAACTATTTTTTGATTCAACTGAAGTAAATTGAACTAAACCGAACTGATAATTTGTGTATTTGAATTGAAACAAATTGAACTGTTTTGTTATAACCATAACTAAACAATTGAGCTAAATTGACTCCTCTACCTCTACCCGGTTTTAGCTGCTAGCAAGGAACACGTGAAGGGAAGCCGCGAGAATCTTGGAAGCGATTAGAAGTCGAAGCTAACTTGCAACGGCATGATTAAGTTGCTGAGAAAATTACGGAGGAAACTCAACAGCTGAAGGATAGTAGCATTCTGTTATGGTTTTAACATTATAAATAGCAAATCATTGTAACACAGTAGCATCCATTCATTCTCTCATATTCTCTCCCTCTAGCTCTAAACAATAGCACTCCCTAAGCTTGTAATTGATCAAAGGAAAAGGCCAATTCAAGGCAACATTCATAGTGGGTMGATAGTCTCATTACTACCCGCGATTTTTCTCGATTTGGGTTTTCGCGTCACCATTTCTGTATATCTCTCTTATTTTCGCATTTCTTTTATCTTATTCGTGTAGCTTTAATTAATTGTTTACGAACGAATTAACCTATCTAGTTGCAGGTTTCGATCCTAGCTAGCTTAGTATCTAACAAGAAAAATCTAGCATAAATATTTTGGGGCCACCGTGGGGCCTGCAACTTGATTTGTTAAAAACAAATCGGTGAAGGGAGTATACTATTCCTACTCTATCTCTCTTAATTTTAATTCCTAAAATTTGAAATTTAATTAAAATGGTCGCTAACAGTGAAACCCCTACCGGTAACCCTGATCTTAACACTCCTAATATGCAGGAAATTGTGAACCTTTTCCGGGAAGAGGTCGAAAAGAGTAGGAGCAAAACCCAACGGGCCCTCCAGGCCCTTGAGGGAAGAAATAACTGGAAATTCTAGGAATAGGCATAGGTGTACTAACCTAGATGGTATGCCTCGTATACAGGACCTCTCTTCTGGCGAATCTGAAGGCGAGGAAGAGGATCCTACCTTCCGAGAGGATAAAATGGAGGATCTCGAATCCGAGGAGCAAGAAGAGCCCGAAGAGGAAGGCCTTGAAGAAGAAGAAAACTCGGATCCTACCGCTAGGAAGCCGGCCAATTCAAGTTGGAAGCTAATAATAAGCGCATGATGGGGATGCTGCCTAAGCTAATAATAAGGGTTTGTTGGTGCGTGGTGATGATTTGGGTTCATCGATTTGTGGGTGGTGGTGCTTTGGATTCAAGGTTAGTAGTTGGCAGTGGCATGGGTGGTGGCGAATTGAGTTTGTGGGTGGTGGGGATGGTTGAAGAGTGAAGGAGGCGAACGAAAGGAAGAAAGAGGAAGGGCAGTGGTTAACGACAAAAATAATGGAGAAATAGCCCAAATCGTTAAATGACAGTGGTTCGCAAATAACAACTGTTTGTATTATAAAAGATAGTTATTTAAAAAAAAAAATAAAAGACAATTGTTCGCAAAAGTCGGAATATATAAGGTAGTTGTTACACAAATTTTCTTATAAATAACTATCGATGGTGAGAGTTAAGAAAATTTAAGTGATTAAAACTTTTTTTTGGGTTCTAAGATATTCCAAGCTCGATTCTTATTGTGACCTTTTTGGCTCCCCAAACACCAAAATAAAATAAAAATAACTAGTGATGGTCAAAATGAAGATAATAATTGCTTAAAATTCAAAGTGGGTCAATTAATTAATTTTTTTTAAATGAAGGTAGCATAATTTTATTAAAAGCTACAGTGCTCAATCATTTTTTTTAGGAAGTACGGAGTAGTTAGTTTGCATAGGTGGCGATTGGTTTTTTTTATGGTTGTTTTTGGATGTAGAAGGTGTTATACCCAGAAACTCTGTATGCATAGCTAACCTTTGAATAATCCGCAGGATCACAGGTTCACAGGTTCATGTACTAACAGGTTCGCAGGTTCACTCAAGTGTAGAAAGACTTCCCAGTCGAGTAGAAGGCAATGCGGCCCAATATACCAAGACGAAGCCCAAGAAGACCAAGTCAGCAGGTCCGCATATATAAACAAAGGATATAACTGCCACCCGACAAAGTAGGGAACGTGGATAAATACTCCAGTCAGCAACCATTCCCACAAGAACCGGTCCAAGCAGTTGAGCAGAGAAGCAATTATCGGCTCCTTAGAACGTGGGAATGAAGATTCCAGAACGGTGATACTTAGGATATTTAAATGAATGTTGTATTATGGTGAAAAGGCAGAAAAAAGCTATCACTGAAACTATTACTTGAGTGAGCAATACGAGAGAGAAAGAGAAGAAATCTACCAAGAAGCATATTCTTGAGATKGWCGTAACCTTGAACCTRTACCTGACCATAATCATAGTGGATTGGTGGACTCACAGCCACCCGCGGTTTTTTACCCTTATTCATGGGGTTTTTCCGCGTAACCATGTTCGGTGTCGTTGTCTTCTTTTGTTTTCTGTTTAGTTTTTATTGTTTTCTTAGTTGTTTATTGTTCATTACGAAGTAGATCGAACCTGGTTGCAGTCGTACCAGCTTAGATTAGGTAGTTATCTGATTTTTGCATAAACAATTTGGCGCCCACCGTGGGGCTGTAACTAGGTTTTTTGTTTTACATTTGTTGTCGCATGCTAGTTTATTCAAAAAAGAACAAAAAAAATGGTAGACAATAGTAGTCAGTTAGATCCCTCACAACCCAGCCAGTCCCAAGAACAAATGCTCGAAAAAGTGAGGGAAATGTTGCGCAAAACGCAAGAAGCCTTGAATCAAGCCCAGGAGGAAAACCAGAAAATATCTGAAGAGGCTCGTCAACTATCCGCCGACSCCAAAACGGCCAAAGAGTCCCTAGAATCTGTGCGCAAAGAGTTGRAATCCGCCAAAAGCACCCGCACTCCCAGAAGGCRTAACCTGGAAGGCATACCCCTCATGGGAGATCTGGAAGAAGAGAAATCCATCAGCTCCGAATCTGACATGGAAATGTGGGAAGAGCCGCGGAGCCAGGATAAGAGCGCTAAAGCGAACCCGGATCCCGGGAGTCAGAAAATGGTGGTCTTTGAGGCCCAGAACAGAAAGATCATGAAGCTGTTGACCAAGCTGCCTGGAGCCYYCACCCCGGTTGCTATGGAAGCCAAAGACGGATATGCGAGATCCCCCTTTTCAGACGAGATAGCACGAACCAGGATCCCTAGGAAGCTGAACATCCCTGCCATGCCGAAGCTGTACGATGGTACTAGTGACCCAGTGGACCATGTGGCCCAATACAAGCAGAGAATCTGGCAGTTGTCGATTCACTCTCACCAGGTTGAAGCCACGATGTGCCGATCATTCGAAGCCACCCTATGCGGACCAGCGTTGCAGTGGTTGATTAACCTGAAGCCCGGTTCCATCGCGAACTTCTCCACCTTGGTGAACAAGTTCTGCCAGTAGTTTGCCAGTAGTCGAACCTTGAAGAAACAGTCAAGCGACCTGTATCGCTTCATCTAGAAGACTGGTGAATCCACCAGAGATTTCCTAGATCGGTTTACCAAAGAGATGATYCATATCCCGAACCTGGATCTGCCAACCGCTATTGAAGCCTTCCGAAGGGGAGTAACTTATAATTCTCGATTATATTATGAACTAACCCGTTATCCATGTCAAACTTTTGATGAAGTGCAGTCAAGAGCCYTRGCRGAAGTTCGAGTCGAAGARGAYGAGGTAGCRAGGAATGGYCCCAGAGTTGAACGAAGGGCAGACTCTTTCYRAGGAGGATGGAGACACCADCCCTACCCGAAGAAGGAMCAGGCCTCCTCCAGCCGRCCACAGGTACAAAATGTTTCTTCTGATGTGCAGGATACAGGTTCCCCGAAGGAGCGTCAGGAGTATCCACCTTTGTCTAGCTACTGTTTCTGCGTAGATGAAGCCGGAGTTGTAGACACTTTGAAAGAAATCGGTCAAGAAGTCAGGTGGCCCAGAAAGTCGGAGCGCCCGGATGAGTTGAAAGACAAGTCCAAGTGGTGCAGGTATCATAACGATCATGGTCACCACACTGAAGATTGCAAGGCTCTAAGGAAAGAAGTAGCTTGGCAGCTGAAGAAGGGAATGCTAGATCACCTCTTGGACCAAAAGGGTAAAGGAGTTGAAAATCCTAAGCAAGACAAATCAGGTGGGCCCCCACCACCTCCCGCCAACGCGAAAGTGATCAATGTGATTTGCGGCGGGTCCGAGATATGCTGTCTCACCTATTCCGGTTCTAAGAGGTTCGCTAGAAGCACCATTGTGAACCACATCGTGCTGGGAAACCCGATGTCCGAGCAAGAAAAGAAGCTACGTGGTATGGCAATCACCTTCGATGGAGGTGACCTGGAAGGGGCTGAGCACCATGACAGTCTTGTTATTTCGTTGTACGTGAGCAGTTTCTGTATGAAGAGGGTGCTAGTAGATAATGGAAGTTCAGCCAACATCATCTTCAAGAAGGCATTCCTAGAGAAGGGGTTGCAAGAAACTGATATCGTAAGGAATCCGAGAGCCCTTGTCGGGTTCAGTGGAGAAACTCAATATACTCTTGGAGAAGTCACGTTAGCCACCTGGGCCAAAGGCGTAAACATCACTGCTAAGTTCAACATCGTAGATTGCCCTTCAGCTTACAATATCATCCTGGGCACCCCTTGGCTGCATAAAATGAAGGCGGTCCCGTCTACCTATCATCAAGTCCTGAAGTTCCCATYCCCCTGGGGACTCCTCACCATAGAAGGAGAAAGAAAAATCGCAAGAGAATGCTACAGCCAGAACATGAAGCCAACGGCCAATTCCATCTAGCAATCACAGCTGGGCTCGGCACCACCCAAGCCAGAAGAATGCCAACTAGATGAAGTGGTGCTCAACCCAGCAAAACCAGATCGAGTGGTACAAGTTGGAGCCAACCTATCACTTGAGCAAAGGAACAGCATCGTAGAATTTCTCAATGCAAACGAAGATTGTTTCGCCTGGTCACACGAAGATATGATTGGCATTGACCCAGAAATCATCACGCACAAGCTAAATGTAGATCCATCCGTGAAACCCGTCAAGCAAAAGCGAAGGAAGTTCGCACCTGAAAGAAACCAAATCATCAACRAAGAAGTCCAGAAATTGTTGGAAACTGGGAAAATCCGCGAAGTGAAGTACCCTGAATGGTTGGCAAACGTCGTCGTTGTAAGCAAGAAAAACGGGAAGTGGAGAGTATGTATCGATTTCACCGACCTGAACAAGGCGTGCCYCAAAGACCCTTTTCCGTTGCCTCACATTGACGCTATGGTAGATGCCACAGCCGGACATGAAATGCTGACATTCCTAGACGCATATTCAGGGTACAACCAAATCTTGATGCATCCTGAAGACCAAGACAAGACCGCGTTCGTAACTGACAAGGGCGTGTATTGCTATAAAGTTATGCCATTCGGGTTGAAGAACGCAGGAGCTACGTACCAGAGACTTGTGAACAAGATGTTCCAAGATCAACTGGGTGATACCATGGGGGTATACATTGACGATATGCTAGTGAAGTCGAAGTTGTCAACCGACCACGTTGCGCACCTGCAACGTACATTCCAGGTACTCCGTAAACACAGAATGAAGTTGAACCCAACTTAATGTTCCTTCGGAGTCCATGCAGGTAAATTCCTAGGATATATCGTCACACAGCGTGGGATAGAAGCATGCCCGGATCAAGTCAAAGCTGTAATCAACATCAGATCCCCAACCAACTTGAAAGAGGTACAAAAATTAACCGGCAGGGTCGCTGCATTAAATCGTTTCATCTCGAGGTCATCAGATAAATGCCACCTGTTTTACAACATGCTACGAAAAAGTAAAGGTTTCCAATGGACTGATGACCACGAAGTGGCCCTTTAAGAGTTGAAACGGTACTTAATGACACCTCCTTTGCTGACGAAGCCGGAACCAGGTGAGTTACTACAGTTATACCTAGCTGTAAGCAATCAAGCGGTAAGCGCTGTGCTAACCCGGGAAGCTGAAAGCCAACAGCTTCCAATATATTACGTCAGCAAATCACTCTTAGATGCAGAAACGCGGTACTCTTCTTTAGAAAAATTAGTTCTAGCCCTCGTAACTACATCTAAGATGTTGAGACATTATTTTGAATCCCACCCTGTAGTGGTAATGACTAACTATCATGTAAAGGCTGTACTCAGGAAACCCGAACTGTCCGGACGAATGGCCAAGTGGGCAATATCATAAGCAGCTCGACATAAGGTACCACCGCGAAACGTGGACAATAATCTCAACCTTGCAGAATTTGGGCGACTTCAGTTGACTAGAAAAGAAAGTGAGCTGAGCTGAAAGCCGCACAGGGTAAACCAGGTAACAGTAAGGGCATTGACTTACGAGCGTATCACTAGGTGCACCTACGGTCATAATGTCAGGTGCAACTCGTATGTCCTAAGTGCCCAGGCCGAAAGATAGTCAACCTGTCACTTGCCAATTTTAAAGCCACTAACAAGACAGAGTATGAAGCTTTGATTTAGTATGCATAGCCAATGATCTTGGACAACATAGTGAACGTATTGCGACAGTCTACTCGTAGCTACCAAGTAAACGGAGAACATTCGCAGCAAGTGTAGACACCTGAAAGTGTCTCCAATAGTAATCCGTGATGAAACATACCGCGTTCCGTTGTTTCGACTCAGAAAGATGCTTGACTCACGAAGTTGGAATACGTACGAGGTCTACTCGGAATTATGAGCCAAAGGTCGAATCAAGAAATATATTCTTCGTTTTCTCGATAAACTCAAAGGTTTTCAAAGTTTTCAAACAAGTTACACTGGCAATTCCATGCTTTTTGATTTGCATCATGTCCGTCACATTTTCTGAATCCGCCAGTATTTTTAAATTATTTTTCTGATTTTTTCTATGATTTTCTATGAATTTTGCAATGTGTAAATACGCAGAATACGCAGAAAATACGTGAATTAATGAAAATACTCCGGAAATACGTGAAACCTTCTAGAACATTCTAGAACCTCTTGCTTGGAGAGGAAGGGTGTCTAGTCGTCCGAATCAAGGGAAATCACGAATAAAATCGGAGAATCAAAATATTTCGAGGTTTTGAAAATATATACGCAAACGTGAGCGTATATACGCAGGTATGGAGCGTATATATACGCTGGTCAGGAGCGTATATACGCTCCATAGCAAGCGAATATACGCAGCTAATGACCATACGAATTGCCAAAACTTATGGAAAGTGAGAAGGATATACGCTGAGGATGAGCGATATACGCTCCCATGAGCGTATATAAGCTATCTTAGCGTATATACGCAGGTTGCCTTGCTCTTTTTGCCTCGTGCCTATAATACTCCCTTGCCTTGCTCAGTCGAGACGGGCTTCAGACACGGACAATTCCGAGCACGTCTATTCTTTCTCTCTCTTCAAAAACACTCAAAAACATTCTTTTCAATTCAAAGCATCGATTCTGTTCGAATCAAACAAGCGAAAATAAGGGTATAAATCTGAGATTACTCACAAAAACTTTCTTTCACTCTTTTTCAATTCCTTTTGTCTCTTTTAATTTGATTAATCATTATTTGAGTTTTTATTCAATTAAAACAATGTAGAAACTCACTCTTTAATCGTTTCATGTAAATATTTAGGTTTTTTTTTTAATGTTTTTCAATGTTTCCATGGTTTTTGGTTTTCATCTTGTCACAACTCATTATTATCATATTGTTTATGTCAATACTAACGCGTTTTTGTCTCAATTAGCATTCAATCGAAAGGGCGACTCCTTTGAGTTTTATTCTAACATTTGATTGTTGCAGTGACAAGGTAGGAGGACACACATACATATTATCATGTTTACTAAACCTTTGTTTTTCATGCCTTGTATATATATTTTCTATCACACTTGTATATATTGTTAAACAAGACCGGAATTTAATCGCTTGTCACATTAAAGTCAGATAATAATGGACGCCCGGTTTTCTAAGCACCTTGTTAATATTGACTAACAATCAAGTGATCGCCTGTCCATTGTAGAAGTCTTTGTTTGTACATATAGCAACTCACCTAGTAATTAGTGTGCTTACAGATCAATTCATAGGCCTCTTTGAATTCATTGTTATAGATTTATGAACTACAATGAGACCGAGTAAGGCGTACATGCGGGGATTGGTTACAGATCTGATTCGTGACCATGTCCCGAACCCACACTTTGAGTTACTGGACCTACTTGTGGGCCACTAGTTTGGAACCAATGTTTCGGGCGTCCGTGAATAACCTATGTAGGCACGGTGGCGATCCCTCAATACGACAACACACCCAACGCATTCACATGCGGATTCCATGGCTCAACTCCATGACCTAAAGCTGAGGTACGCCCCCCCTAAGGCAGGGAAAGCCTACATTTTTTGGCGACTTCATGGGATAATCACCATTTGTGAGTGAAGACTTGAAGTCTCGTAGTTATCATATCGTAGTTATTGAATTTTGCTTGTGACACTTCGATAGGTCATTCTTAGGCACTGGTGCTCATATATGGTATTCGTCTGGATCACCTTAAGGGGGGGATTTTATCTGGTTGATAGTGTAAATATGAATCAACATGCCTATAGTAAGTCCATAACACGCCCTGCCGCGTATGCACGTGTATCGATGCGTGTATACGGGTTATTCGCAGGCATACATCACCAATGTTGTGTGGTGAAATTGACCCAGCATCTACTCTTAGGCATGAAACACGTCGACTAACCCACGCGACTATAGGTACTTAGATCTGACCTTAAGTGAATAAATTGGATTGTTGTCAATCAATGTGCTTGTTAATTGTGACTTTCATTCAGTCACAAATCTTAACACCACAAGACCCAGTCCTTAATCCTGGTTCAGCATGAAAGTTTGACATCCATAGCCGTAATTCAAAATCAATTTTAGACTCCATTCGACCTAGATTCTGACTTAGGTCGATTCCATCAAGAATTAATCTGACTTAGATCGACCTTTCTTGAACCTTAATAATTAGGCTTCATTAACACTAATTTCAAGGACCTTAAACATGCGAATTAGGTTCATTCAATTCCAATTCAATTCAACCTTAACTCTGAATTAGGTTCAATTCAATTCAACCAGAGCTTAAATCTGAATTAGGTTCGCTTCACTTCAATCTAAGAACTTAAAACTGAACAGGTCGATCATAGATCACCCCTAGGAGAACCTGATTCAAGCTAGCCATTCAATTTCAGCTGGCTCGTCGGTCTAAGAGGTCATAATTCTAAATAAGCCCATCTTAGGTTTGACATCTTTCTCGAGTCTAGCACCTTAAATTAGGTCTAGCCAATTCAAGTCAGTTTAAATCAACACTCAAACTTTATCCATTTCAAAAACCAGTTGTCGGGTCCATAAGTTGGAGTTTCAGTCACGATCCCCGGTATAGCCAAAGAGGCAAAGAAGTCAAACAAAATCCTACCTCCAAAAAGCCCTGCTCTTGTACCCTCCATCATCCACAAAGCCTAATCCGTATACCTCCTTGGCCCAACTGGAAAAAAACATCAACACACATTACCTAATCAAGCTCATGATCACCCCAAGCAGTTGGGTCAATCGATCTGCCGCCTTCTATTAGATTGAGTCATAGAGTCTAGCTAGTATATTGTCCTTTCAATCTGTCCTTGAGTCTATTAGTCTCTTCTATACATTAAGCGTGTACTTTCAAGATCTCATTTGTTTTGGGCAATATTATTCTATTCTATGCAAGTCTCAACACTCAATTGGCCACCAATTGGTTAAATTAATTTAATTTGTTGCAATTGAACAATGCCCAAGAGATGCTTCTTTCACGCTTCACAGAATACCCTCCCTCTCATTCCTTCGTCCATCAATCAAGTCACCTTGCAACCTTTTGAGCCACAAACACTATCCATTTACCTATCTTCTTTCATCACCCACATCTCAACTTTGACCAAACGGTGCGTAGGAAAAGACGTGCAAAAAGAAAAAAAAAAAGGAAGAAGTAAAATGGGCAAAGAAAAAAAATGCAAAAATCTAAGTTCAATGCCATTATACAAAAATCATATCAAAAATGCAAATCAAAGCTCAAAGCCGATAATAAAAAGCAGAGTCTAAAAAGCACACTGCGCACAATCGTGGTTCCTTCATCATCATCGAGCCTTTTTCAACCCTAACCACAGCCTCACATTACACCACAAAGCCTCTCAATAAGCATGTCAAATCACCATAGAACTACGGTGGTCTGATTGAAGGAACGTAGGAAGCTCTTCTCCGAGTCAACCAGCATTAACATTAAATCATTTTGAGGCCTTTTGAGTGCTTTGATTGCTAAGATTGAATAATGGTTATTGCCAGTCTAGAAACCTGACATAGATCATGTTTGAACTACATCATAGCAATCTGCATTACCACAAATTACCCTTTTTATTTCTCGAACCATAGCCTATTCTTTGTCACCTTCAAGAACTCCGTTGACTCAATCCCAAAGAGTAAGCACCTGACTTGGTTGTAATCTTGTTGGGGAACTCATCAACAATCTATCCACCTTCCTATGTTGACTCTAAGCCGTAACTACATTGTCTCAAAGCCTTCGCTGGAAGGGCTCGTCATCATCATGGCCTTTAATCTTCCAGTGGGGGCTTCTTGCCCTAAGCGCCTATACGGTTCAAGTCATTTATCAAGTGAATCATCGAAAACTCCACCTTATGACCTTCACTGTTCCAATCAAATCACCGTCTCGTCGATGTTAAGTCAATCACTTTCTCTAAGTACTCTTAACTCTTCAATTTGGCACTTGTACTAGGATAACTCTGAGTTCGTCCTTTCATGTCAGAACCAAGACCTAGACAAGACTCTTTCAAATTCAAAAACTCTTCAAATTCAAGACTCTCAGACATGTCCTAAACACAGACCTGACTAGACTCTTTCAAACAAAGCTCATTCAAATCATTCTGAATCAGACCTAGACAAGACACTTTAAACATGTTTAACCAGACATAAGACAAGCCACTTCAAAGACCTCTCAACCGATTCTAGAACCAGACCTAGACAAAGACTCTTTCAAATTCAAGACTCTCTCAACATGTCCTAGAACCCAGACCTAGACAAGCCACTTTCAAAAGCTTCTCTCAAGTCATGTCTAGAATCAGACTAGGCAGACTATTCAATTCATGAACTCTTTCAACTATGGTCTAGAACCAGACCTATACGACAAGCCCTTCCAATCAAAAGATCTTTCAAAATCCAATGATCCTGCCCTCTCTCAATAGTTCGAGTCACAAGTACAAGTCAACATTGCATGCAATTTTCTCGAGACATAAAAACAACTATGTCATCACCCAAGTAGTCCTTATCTGAATTAGGGTATCCTTTTCAAGTCAAATGTCATTTCTCGAAAAGAATGGGACGCGTGCATTTCTCCCAATCAGCCGAACGGGAAAATGACCGTCAAGGACTCGGACGACATACAAAGCACATCAAAACCGGCATGGACCGGCTAAGGTAGAACTACCTTTGTTTTGCAGGACCGGCGAAAAAGGGTAACTCAGGTCCAAAGTCTTGAGTTGCTCTCCGTCCCGAATCGAAATACTTTGACTTGTCTTACGAGACTATCATCTCTCACGATCACAGTAAGTGGGCTTTGTAGACACTGAAATGTGTCTCCCAAATGAGTAATCCGTGATGAAACATACCGCGTCCGGTTTGTTTCGACTCAGAAAAAGATGCTTTGAACTCGACGAAATTGGAAATACTTGAAGGTCGTACCGGATTATGAGCAAGGTCGATACAAGGCAAAATATTTCTTTCTATTTCTCGATAAACTCAAAGGTTTTCAAGGTTTTCAAAAATTACATTGCAATTCTCATGCTTTTTGATTTGCATATGTTCCGTCACATTTTCTGAAATCCCCACGTATTTTTTAAATATTTTCTGATTTTTCTATGATTTCATTGAAATTTTGCCATGTGTAAATACGCAGAATACGCAAAATACGTATAATTGAAAATACTCCGGAAATAACGTGAAACCTTCTAGAAATTCTAGAAACTCCTTGCTTGAGAGCAAGGGTGTACTAGGTGCGTCGAATAAGGAATCACGAATAAAATCGAGAGGAAATCGAAATATTCGATTTTAATTTCGCAACTGAGGTTTTGGAAGATATATATACGCAATTGAGGTTCCAGAGGAATTGCTGATAGAGCGATATACGCTCCATAGCAAGCGTATATACGCAAGCTAATGACATACGAATTTGCCAAATCTTATGGAAAGTGAGAAGCGTATATCCTAGGATGAGCATATATAACGCTCCCATGAGCGTAATATACGCTTTTTGCTCATTAGGTAACGCAGGTGTTGCCTTGCTCGTTTTTGCTCGTGCCTATAAATACTCCTTGCTTGTCAGTCCGAGAGCTTCAGACACGGACAATTCAGACAGTCTACTCTTTCCTCTCTCAAAAACACCAAACACATTCGTTTTCAAATTCAACATCGATCGTTGTTCGAATCAAAAGCGATAAAGGATAAATCTGAGATTACTACCAAAAACTTCTTTCACTCTTTTTCAATCCTTTTGTCTCTTTTATAATTGATTAAATTATTATTTTAGTTTTAATTCAATAAAACAATGTAGAAACTCACTCTTTAATCGTTCAGTAAATTGTAGGTCTTTAATGGTTTCAATGTTTCCATTGGTTTTTGTTTCATCTTGTAACTCATTATTATACATATTGTTATGTCAAACTAACGCGTTTGTTTTGTCTAATTAGCAAGTTCAATCGAAAGGCGACTCCTTTGAGTTTTATTCCTAACAATTGATTGTTTGCATGACAAAGTGGAGGACACACATACATATTACTGTTTACTAACTTTGTTTTCATGCCCTTGTATATATATTTCTATCACACTTGTATATATTGTTTAAACAAGACCGAATTAGATCGCTTGTCACATTAAAGTCAGATATCATGACGACGCGTGTTTCTAAGACTGTTAATTTGACTAACAATCAAGTATCGCCTGTCCATTTAGAAGTCTTTGTTTGTACAGAATAGCAACTCACTAAGTTTAGTGTGCTTTCAAGATCAATTCAATAGGCTCTTTGAATCCATTTTATGATTATGAACTACAATGAGACCGAGTTAGAGGCCGCTACATGCGGGCGAATTGGGTTACAGATCTGATTCGTACCATGTCCCCGAACCCACACTTTGGTTACTGGACCTACTTGTGGGGCCACTAGTTTGGCACCAMTGTTTCGGGCGTCCGTGAATAACCTATRTAGGCACGGTGGCGATCCCCTCAATTCGACAACACMCCCCAACGCATTCACATGCGGATTCCATGGCTCAACTCCATGACACTGAAGCTGAGGTCACGCCCCCCCTAAGGCGGGGCGAAGCCCTACACAAAGATTCCAAGATGGCAGCCTACCTGGAGGTTACAAAAACCAAAGCATCTGAGTTTTCTTCATTCAAAATCACCCGAATTCCCCGAGATCAAAACTCGCAAGCTGACGCACTGGCCAATCTAGGATCCGCCCTCAGAAAGTCCAGATTCACATCCGTACCGGTAGCTCATTTGATCAACCCAGCGATCTCCAAGAAAGACCACACGTCCTAAGCACATTGCAAGCCGAAGCTGGCAGTTGGACGAAACCCATCCTGGAGTACTTGATAAATGACACCTTGCCAGAAAACAAGCTGGAAGCACAGAAGCTGAGATTCAAAGCATCCAGATATTCAGTCATTCATGGAGTCCTATTAAAAAAATCCACTAAGGGGCTCATGCAAAGGTGCCTAACCGAGGATGAATGGCCAAAGATCCTCCAAGAATTCCACGACGGCGAATGCGGAGCACATGCTGCAGGAAGATCACTAGCCAACAAGATACTCACCTACGGCTACTACTGGCCCTCCATCCGGAAGGATGCACACGATTATGCAAAGAGATGCCCTAAATGTCAGAAACATGAACACATGACTCATAAACCTGCAAAACAGCTACATCCTCACCTAACCCCATGGCCTTTCATGCGGTGGGGAATGGATATAGTAGGCAAATTGCCCCAAGCCCCAGGACAACGCATATACATGCTCACCATGACAGATTACTTTTCCAAGTGGATCGAAGCTGAAGCGTTCAGCCAGATCCGTGACAAAAAAGTCATCCACTTCATCCGGACCAACATCATCTACAGGTTCGGAATCCCATCAGAGATCATCTGCGACAACGGCTCGCAGTTCATAAGTGACAAAACCCGCAGCTTTTGCCAAGAATGGAACATCACACTTACAATGTCCACTCCTAGATACCCCCAAGCCAACGGATTGGCAAAATCCAGCAACAAGCTCATCATCAACGGTATTAAGCGTAGATTARAAGTAGCCAAAGGTAGATGGACGGAAGAGCTACCCAGAATACTTTGGGCCAACAGGACCACTCCTAGGACATCCATAGGGCATACCCCGTTCTCCCTTGTTTACGGGTGCGAAGGTGTCATCCCYGCAGAAGTACGTACACCTTCCGCCAGATATGGCTTAATCACGCCTGATGATAATGACCTAGAACTGGCCAGAGACCTGGACACAATCGAGGAACTCAGAGACAATGCCCTCATACGCATGGCAACATACCAAGGCATAGTAGCCAGGAGTTTCAACAAGAACGTAAAGGCAAAGGTGTTCAAACCCGACGGTTGGGTCCTACAGAAAGTCTTCGCTAACACCTAGGAACCCAACGCAGGTAAGCTAGGTACCCAGTGGGAAGGACCATACCAGGTCGAAAGAGTCATAGGCAACGAAGCATACCGCTTGACCACCCCCGAAGGCGTCCCGGTTCAACGAAGCTGGAACGCAACCAATCTAAAATAGTACTACTTCTAGTTCACACGTAAGTATTTACCGCGTTAATGCCTTGAATTTCATATACAAAAAACTAAGCTAACTTGGCAATCTGTAGGGGCTCCAACGCCAGGTTCAATGAGGCTTTGACATCGGGTTCAACGAGGCTCCAACGCCAGGTTCAGAAGGGCTTTAATGCCAGGTTCAAAAGGGCTTTAACGCCAGGTTCAGAGGGGCTTTAACGCCAGGTTCAAAGGGGCTTTAACGCTAGGTTCAAAGGGGCTTTAACGCCAGGTTCAACGTACCTGAGTGATAGTCACGCCAAGATCAAACGATTCACATACGCCACAATCCACTGATTAGACAGGTACGTCAGTCACATTTGTCTCATAATTGCATACGACATAGTCATAGCTAAATAACCAAAGAGAAATAACAAAGCAAGCAGAAGCATAATCATAATATCAAAGGGAAACAGCGTTTTATTTAGCGAAAGTACCATAAAAACCAAAGTTAAACATAGTCAAACACACTTGGCCCCCTGACCAGTGGTAAAAGTAATATTCATAAGATTTACACAAAAGACACGTTGGCTTATATACCAACAGTGAACCTAGAGCAAAATATCATAAACTGTCTGAAGAAACACTAAGTTAAGCTAAGGAGTCTCCTCGACAATCTCGACAGACCCCTTGGACCTCTGGGTAACGGAAGTACTCTCCTTGCTAGCATCGTTCAGATTCCCTTCCTAGTTGTACCCTTCCGCTTCACCATCTTCCCTCTGCTCCGAAGCTGCAGTGTCCTTGTTGCCTTCAGCTAGCTCTGCTTCCTTCTTCATCTTATCAGACCACAAGTCTTTAATCGGTCCAACTTTAGCTATGTACTTGTCCACCAGCTTCTTGCAATCCTCCCTAGTGGCCCCTTCATGATAGACCTCAAAAGCCATCTTGGCCCTTCCTTTGAACATGGCAACCGATTCCACATCCAGCACCTCCTCGTTCAAACGATTGACCTCCTTGTTCAGCTCCTCGACGCGTGACTTCTCATTCTCGACTTCTTTCACCTTCAAGGCATACTGAGCGTCGAAAGACTTCTTTCGAGCAGCAAGAGCCTTCTCTTTATCAAGAACAGCAGCCTTCAGCTTCTCTTTCAAAGCCTTCACTTCACCTCCCAGTTTCGCAACATCCTGGATCTCAGACCTAGCAACCAGAAATTCCTGCGAAGCCCGAAAACACCCAAAAATAAAACTGAGACTCCATCAGCTGTAACCTAATCATACAAAAGATGAATTACTTCATACCTGGAGCAGATGCCCATTCCCCTGGTTGAACAAAGCTTAAGTCTCCTTCTTCCTCCACCAGGAGGCAGCTGCAGGCAAAAGCAGTTGGCCAGCTTCAGGCCAAATCCCACTCTCCACTCCATCCAAAGCCAAGAAACTACTAAGCAGCGATATGTTCACCCCTCCAGCATCCACAAGCACTGGAACAGTAGGAGGCCTATTGACCTTAGGAATATCCACCACCGTCATGTTTTCAGTATCAGCCGAACTCGTAGTACCCAACTCTTTCCTCCTCTTAGCTGCCCTTTCTTCCATCTGCGCATCTGTCAATTGAACCCGTCTCCCTGAAAGGACCAAAACACAATCAAAAATCTAGCAGCTAACAAAAACTTCCAAAAAGACATCTATCCTAAACACCTACTCGATGTCATAGCTGACAATAACTCTGGAGCAATCTGAAATTTTTTCTCAGCAGCTGGTAGATCTCTGAACCTCTGCACAGCACCTGAATCCGACTCCTCTACTTCCACGTCCAAACCTGCAAAACAACAAAAGTAACAAAAACAAAGCAAACCACCCATACCTCTCCAGTTCCATCCACAAATCAGCCAATCCTCAACTTCCCCCAATGAGTCTTTCTTCACATAGAAAAAGCGTGTTTTCCATCCTCTATCATTCACCCCCTCGTCATTGACTAATTTCTGACCGGGCTTAGACCTAAGAGTCATCCTTCCCCCCMGGAAGCCTCTTGATATCTTAGCAAGAGAGGAGGTCAGCAGTAGTAAATTCCTCCTCCCATGACCCAGTCTTTTCTTCGATAACCCAGCATATACACCAAAAAGAAGGTAACATTTGGCCAGGAGCAACGCCAACAAGGTTCAAGAAATCACGGACCAAAGGGGAGAATGGAAATTTAAAACCTATGGTAAATGGGTACTCAAAGAAGACGATGCAGTCACCTAGGCAAGACTCGGGGAACTGCTCAGCAGTGGGTATCACCACCTCGCACGACGGAGGAAAGTCGGCTAAAGCCACAATCTCCGGTAGCTCATCGAAATTAACGTTGCTCGGGACTTCATCGTTTGATTTCCCCATCTTCTTCTTCTTAGCAATCGATTTAAAACGCATGAAACAAAACAAGTTTCGAAAGGGAAACAAAAAAAATACCTGAGATTCACTCGATCGAAAAGCCCCAAATTGGTATTCTGTGAAACCCTAAGAAAACACTCCAGTTCGAACAATCTTCCAGAAAACTCCTGAGCTTTTATAAATTCTTCCAATGATGCTTCATATTTATTGCTCACAAGTTAATACTCCGAACTAACTTCCCTCGATTTCTGCGAAAAATTTTCAAAAATCTTGTTTTTAAAGATATTTTCTGAGATTAAAAACTACACGCAAACAGTAGTCCAAAGATTCAACTTGCAATGCCGAAAATTGATTTTCCCCATTACAAGTTAGGGGCTAATTGTTATACCCAGAAACTCTGTATGCATAGCTAACCTTTGAATAATCCGCAGGATCACAGGTTCACAGGTTCATGTACTGACAGGTTCGCAGGTTCACTCAAGTGTAGAAAGACTTCCCAGTCGAGTAGAAGGCAATGCGGTCCAATATACCAAGACGAAGCCCAAGAAGACCAAGTCAGCAGGTCCGCATAATCAAAGGATATAACTGCCACCCGACAAAGTAGGGAACGTGGATAAATACTCCAGTCAGCAACCATTCCCACAAGAACCGGTCCAAGCAGTGGAGCAGAGAAACAGTTATCGGCTCCTTAGAACGTGGGAATGAAGATTCCAGAACGGTGATACTTAGGATATTTAAATGAATGTTGTATTATGGTGAAAAGGCAGAAAAAAGCTATCACTGAAACTATTACTTGAGTGAGCAATACGAGAGTGAAAGAGAAGAAATCTACCAAGAAGCATATTCTTGAGATKGWCGTAACCTTGAACCTRTACCTGACCATAATCATAGTGGATTGGTGGACTCACAGCCACCCGCGGTTTTTTACCCTTATTCATGGGGTTTTTCCGCGTAACCATGTTCGGTGTCGTTGTCTTCTTTTGTTTTCTGTTTAGTTTTTATTGTTTTCTTAGTTGTTTATTGTTCATTACGAAGTAGATCGAACCTGGTTGCAGTCGTACCAGCTTAGATTAGGTAGTTATCTGATTTTTGCATAAACAATGGGATAGCTCTGAAATTTGGGAGGAAATAGGAAAACTGCAATAGTTGAGCCTCGATCCCGCAACCTTGCGGATGGAACGAATGCCAGTTTTACACCAACTGCGTTGCAGCGAACGGAAAGCTAAGTTCCATCTTACATGCAAAGTTACTACTTTCTGATTGATTGTATCTACCAAGTATATGATTCATACTAGAGGTGTTGGCCCGTTGGGATACCAAGGATCCAACCTCACTCCCTCGTTTCCGGCTTTCACTTGTAGCTACCTTTTCATTATTTGTGCTTGTTAATTACTTGCGTTTGTTAGCCAATAAAATATGTTTATCAATTGCATATAATTCTAACGGTTTTTCTAATATGTGTCCAAGAGCACATATTAGTGCAACAAATTTATTATATAATACTCCCTCCGTTACGTTTTACCTGAAACAATTGACATTATTTATTAGAGGTAAAATATTCAATTGTTTCAAATAAAACGTAACGGATGGACTATTTATTTTATTGTATCAAAATTCAAAGTTAAAAAATAGGTTTTAAAATAGATGGTGAGGAACATTATATACATAACCTTATTGAACGAGATAACATCTCTTGCTTTGTAATTAAGAAATAAAAAACCTATCTTTTTAGCTTTAAATCGATCAAATATAATACTCCGTATGTTGTAGTTGTTGTACTAATGTGTGCCCAAGGCACACGTTACCACTATCCTATATTTTCTATTATGACATTAATCTTGTTTTACGAAAATTTAAGTTTGTTTTTAAGACGCCGCTACAAAATCCTCTTTCTCTCTCCTCCCACTCTTTTTTTTTGTTTGAGAACAATTTGATCAAAGTTTCAATTTCAACACTTCCATCTTAATTTCTTCAAGGTATTATTGTTCTTATTCTTCATCTTTTGATTCATTTTATGCCTTTTATCTTAATCATAAATTGATGATTGCAATTATTAGTTATATAATCTGCATTACTTCATGCTTATTTATGTTTATTACGAAGTACTTTATTTGTGTCTTGATTTTCCCTGGCTATATAATCTTGTTTTGAGCAATTTGGCCTTTTGTTAGGGTATGTTACTTTTTTTTCTAGCGGTTTTGATAATTTATTTGCTTGAAAATAGATTTGTTAATTTATTTAAGACCAAAAATTCAATTTACCGATCATACATGAGCGTTATTTTTTTCGAGGAATTTGCTTAGTGTGTTTGGTTGAGATCAAGATCCTAATCACCAAGGAAGGATAGATTCGATTAATAAATTCTTACATTATGCGGGAATTCCGAATTCCTCGGATTGGAACAATTTGTACTTTTTATAAGGGAAATTGTAGGCTAAATTAATTAATAATTTGCACTTTTTAGACCAACTAAATGTATCAAAAAGGTACTTCCTAGGAATTTAAATTTGATTCATTCATTGTATTTCCCATCATTTACCTAAATTTGGTTTTTGTTTTTGGGAATGTTCCAATAATTTGAAGTGTCTTAATTTGTAGGCATTTCAAATGGGTAGGAATTTGCATTTCTTCCATTTGATTAAATTAAATTAAGGAAACTAATTAAAAATACAATAAGTACAAAATCTGTCTCTTATACACATCTAGATGTGTATAAGAGACAGCTCCAAAATTGATTTCATTAAAATTTAGAATATTTGATTGCTCATCATAAAAGAAGTTAYGGAATCATAAAAATTGGTTGGTTGCATCAAATATAATATAATACATGAATACATAGCTCTATTATTTAGTAATGAAATGAGCTTAAAAGACAAAA
>SNQN01000105.1:100945-197298 GCA_008642245.1 Bassia scoparia
AGCACAAATATATTAAATTACACGAACAATAATTCATACACATATTTTTACAAAACACTGTAGAAAAGTCTTATGTAGCCGGCCCATATTAGATTCAATGAGATACTGTGTTCATGTACACTTAGAATCCGTTTACTTTAATAAAAACAATTGAAATGAATTGTTTATGAGAAATGAAATTAGATTAGGAGCTGAACTGATGAATTTAAATAATTGATATGAAAATAAAGCACTGATCACAAGCTTAAGCTAATGGTTGAAAACCCAAAATATAATATATTCTTTCTTAATAAGCTGAAGTTACTGGCCCTTATAAAGCACCGATCACATAATGTTACATATAACATCAACAGACAACTTTAAAAATTATCTTCTTCCTCCGATTCTTTTTATTGGCAACATTTGCCAAAAATGGAATTTCAATATAATGGCAACAAATATTTTCTTCCTTTTTGGATATTTTTTTCCCTATAAATTACAATTATACCCTTATTAAAAACTTAATTAATACATAATCTAACTTAATAAAAAACTTAATCACTCACTTCTCCACCACTAACCAATCTATCACCACCACCCACCCACTACTCACTCTCTCACCAGTCACCACCGATCGAACTCCCTCGCCACCATCCATGCCACCACGACGATCGAACTCCCTAACAAACTCCCTCACTAGATTTGAAATTTGGTTGTTTTTCCTTCCACCCTTGCTTTCTGAATTTTTTATGGCTATGGTCGAATTTTTGTTGATCGAATTTGTTGTTGGTCAAATTCCCTTGTTGTTGGTCGACTACTCCTTGTGGTTGGTCGAATTTGCTATTGGTCGAATTTGTTGTTTGGTCGAATTTGTTGTTGGTCGAATTTGTTGTGGTGGGTATTGGTTTCAGCGACAGTGGTGGTTTGATAGTTTTGGACGGAGGCGACGGTGGCTGAAGTTGTGGTGCGCCGTGTCGGTGGTAGGAGGCGATTGGCCTTTTTATTGGTCGTGGCAGTGGGATGGGGTAGTTAGCTTTCTCTTTCTTCATTAGCTTTAATTACATAGTATTACTTCATCTAATAACCTTTAAGAAAAAATGTCTAGGAGTCCGTGTTAGTTCTTTTGTTGCCAATAAATTGAATCGGAGGAAGTAGATAGGTTCATATAAGATGAAAGAAATTTTGGTATTAGTATATCATATAGATTATCATCAAAAAGATAAGTATCCTTTATAGACTCTTTGTTTTGGAGTTATCATTTTTTATTATGTTTTCACACTCACCTTTGAGATGATCGAGTTTTTTTTAAAAAAAGAAATAAAAGGAGAAAAACATATGTCCGAAAAGAAAATTGTATGAATATTTAAAACTTATATTTGGAAGTACACATACACAAATATAGACAAAAATACACATATATAATCTCTATATATAGTAAGGGAGGGAGGAAGATGGTGTCCCTCCTACAAAAATGTCTACCATACTCTTAATGACGCACCCCTATGAATGACTATCATATCCTTTATTATTTTAATTTATTACAATGATTTAAAAAATTCTTTCTCATCTCTTTTCATTTTTCAATTTTCAATTTGCCAAAAATGGTGAACAAGTTAAAATGACATTGCTTTTGAAATTTCAATTGAATACTAATTAAGACAATGTTTAAAGTTATTTCTTCTTAACATAATAAATGTGTAATAAATGAAACATTGCATAATTTAAGTTACACTAATAAAAAGAATTCAATTGACAAAATAATTGATAAGATTGACAAATGAGAAGAAAAACGTAAAACTTAGAATTTCATATTAAATATTACACTAATTAGATGATATTCGTTATACGATAATTGGTAGATCAACATGGAAAAATCAGTGTAGTTTTAACGTACAACCAGTTATACTATTAAATTTGTACTAAAGTATGTCCCACATTATTATTCGTCAATCTATAGTATTAAAGCACAATTTTTTTCCTTAATATATATTTCTTTAATTATTTTAACATATTTCATTATTGACTAACGATGAACGAACAACTTAAAAAACCATTGAATTATAAGAAAAAACATACGAAAATCTATAAATATTTATTTGTTTGACACGCACGCATCGCGTGCAAAAAATACTAGTAACAAAGGAAGTACAGAGTATTACTATTGATTGAAATAATCAATAACTAATTCTACTTGTACACAAATTTGTACCATCAAAGTGATTTTTTTATTCTAAAATTAAAAATTCTATAAACATGTAATAATATTTTTTATGTTACTTTTAATTACTTTCAAATAAAAAAAGTGAATTACTCATTATATTTCCCTCAAATTTAGAATTTGTATGAAGTTCAAATTTTTTTAGTTTATTAGGTTATAATCTTAAATTTTTATGGATATGACAAAAAAATAAACAAATAATTTTTAAAAAGTTGACTTTCATTGACTTCGATGGTCTTTTACAATAAAGTCTATCAAAGAATTTTCCGGTTTTTGTCCCTCGGAGTTGCAGCGGATGTATAATACTTACTCTTCCAACGTTGGTATGCACTCCAAACTAATTTATTTACGTTTGCATATTGTAATGAGTACGTTACCTATATATTAGTTAATTGAGCTTATAGAAACTTCATCAAGTTCTGATGTATTGCATACTTTTTATTCTCTGAACTACAGTCACACTTAATGTTTATTGTAATAAGAACCTTCAATTCATCGTATGACTAATGTAATTATTGGAACCTTAAATTCATCTTATGAGTTATGACTAATCTCTATTATATAAGTCAAGGGGGAGCAATGGTGTCACCCCTCTTAAATTACTATATTACTCTCTTACATACAAAAAATAACCAAAAAATCATTCCTAAAATAATCCAATTTATTCTACTCCGTAATCAATTCACAACAATTAAATTAATGAAGCAATTAATTATATCAATCAACAATTATAAATCAATTAATCAAAAATTGAAAAATAATTAACAATTACTATTCAAATAGCAATCACTACAATTAATCATGAAATTAAATTATTTAGAAAAGTTATTTTTCAATTGCACACTTTAAAAAAATAAGAAATTTGAAAAATCAATTAAAATGCATTATACTAGTATCAAATCTAAATTTTGCCCGCATGCATAGCGTGCAAAAAAAGCTAGTGTAGTCAGAGCCTTCAATTCCATTGTAATTAGAGCTTTCAATTCATCTCATGACTAATGTAATTAGAACCTTCAATTCATCCTAATGTAACTAGAACCACTACTACAAAATTAGATAAAACACCACATTTAAGAGACCGATGGTGTATGAAAACCGGTCTTTTAAATTAAGAGACCGAATATTCATAAAAACCGGTCTCTTAGGTTTGTCTAAGAGACCGGTTATTAATATCACGTCTCTTAAGTTGTGGTCTATTTAATTTGTGGGCCCACAAATTCAACAAAGAAATCGGTTTAATGTAAAACCGGTCTCTTTGATAAGACACATTTATCAAAGGGTCAACCCAACTCATCTACAATTCTACATATATATCTGGTGAATTCAACTACTACATACCACTTTTATTTATGTTGATTTTTTAAAAAATAATTTAAAAAACACTTTCAAGTTTTTCAACTACTACATACCACTTTTATTCTAGGTCTTTCCATTGGATTCCTTAGTCTACCTCTTATCATATCATTTTACTCTCTCAGTGGCAACTTTCTTCCGTGCTTATACCTCCTATTCAGAATGGTCCACCCGCCTCTTGATAGACGGCTCTGCTTCTCCCCCTACCCCCCCTATCAAACGATCGATTCAAGTTTCTTGGACCCCTCCCCCCTTTGACACCATTAAATTAAATTTTGATGGTTCCGTTCTGAGACAAACGGCTGCAGGAGGGGTTCTACTCCGTAATCATCATGGGTCTGTCCTGGCGGCCCGTTCCTACTCGTTTGGTTCCACTTCTTCCTTGGTGGCCGAGGCTATGGCCCTATCAATATTCCTGTGGTACTTCTCTACCTCCCGTGGGTGATTCACACTCTAATGAAGATTTCAGCACCCTCCTTCAATCGTTTGACACCTCACATTGTCAGCACGTTTATCGTGAAGGCAACCGTTGCGCAGATTATTTGGCCTCCTTAGGCCATTTTGCCCCAACTCACCAAGATATCGATCCTTTTATGGATGCCAAATTTTCTTTCTTTYTGACCTTTGATAGGCTAGGTAACAGTCTTGAGAGAAGACTTTCCTAGCCCCTTTAATCGTTCACCTTACCATTTAAAAAAAAAAAAAATATCATTTTACTCTCTCTCTTCTTCTCACTCTTTCAGTTTCATTCTTCTCTCTTTTTCCCATTATCTCTCTTCATTTCATAGTCATATCTTCTCATTCTTTTAGATTTTCATAACTTAGTTCTTCTCAATCTAAGTTTTTCTCAAGGTGTTTCTCGATCAAAATCTAGCAAAATGCTTAATCTCGACGAGGAGTGACGGCGACGCGTTTGTCATGGCTTATTCTAGGTTTGTTTTGAAGGTATTTTCGTTTTTGTTTTCCAATTTTCTTCAATTTCTCTTTTCGATTTGTTTACTGATTTTCAAATTCTGCTTTTTTTTAGATTCAAGTAATTTTCTAGGTTTTTGATTTGTCCTTGGTTTTTTTTCTCGTGTTTCAATTTCTGGCCTTTTTGATTTTCTAGATTCAAGAAACAGAAATTTCTATTTTTTTGGGGTTTTTTTCGAGTTTTTAATTTTTATAAATCTATGTTTTTTAAGGGTTTCGTCTTTCTTTTTGGGCATGAGATTTTCGRTTTCAATATCTATTTTGGGTTTCATTTTTTTATTTGTTTTGTGTTTTTCCCGAATTTTCTATTTTTAAATTTTGTTTGGGATTTTTCGATTTAGGTTTTGCAGTTTTTTCCATGTTTTCCTTTTGAAATTCTTTGATTTTCCTTTTGGGTTTTTCGTTATGTTTTTTTTCAGTAATATTTTGTCTATCTTCTGAATTGTTGGGTAATTTTTGTTTTTCGCTTTTTTTTTAGATCTGTTTTTCGTGTTAATTTGCATATTTTAGATCTGTTTTCGTGCTATTTCCATTTCTAGATTTTTTTCGTGCTATTTCCATTTCTAGATTTTTTTTCGTGCTAATTTGTTCAATTTTGAGCGATTTTGTGCCATTTTGATGCTTGAATTTGTAGGATTTTCTTGCTCATTTATGTTTTTAGTTTTAGTCTGATTTTTGTGCCTAGATTTGTACAATTTCTAGTTGATTTTTTTCTTAATTTTTGTTTGGGTTTTTTCATAGTTTCTGCTCTTTCTTATTTTGTTTTTTTTTTCATTTTTGCGCTTGAGAGGTGGTGCAGGACATGGCGAGGGGTAGTCGGTGGCGGCGCGGTGGGCAGTCGGTAGCGGTGCAGTGGCCTGACTTGGTGGCGCGGCTGGGGTGCTGTTTTGAGGAGAAGTTATATTATTTTTTCTAAGTAGTGTCTTATATATATTTGTAATTTTGTTTGTATTTCTAACCATTCTAAGTATTATGTATGTATTATGTACAATTACTTTGTATGTATTGCTTTGTTAGATCGAAATGTGAGGAGAATTCTATTTATTACTTCAAATGTACATTCAATCTGTGAAATAAAGTAGGTGGGGGGTGTGGGACCTCCCACCTGCTGTACTTTTTTTTTAATTAATAAAATGATCAAAGAGACCGGTTGTGCATCAAACCCGGTCTCTTTAATGTAATGAATCCGGTCTCTTATCTCTATAACCAAAGAGACCGGTTTTTCTAAGCACCGATCTCTTTGCTCAGTATAAGAGACCGCAAAAAAAAACCGGTCTCTTACCCTAAGAGACCTCCCAGGTATAGACCGRTTGTTTGGAGGTCTCTTTGGGGGTTTTCAATCGGTCTCTTAGAGGATTTTTGTAGTACTGAACCTTTAATTCATCTCATGACTAATGTAATTAGAACCTTCAATTCATCGATGACTTGTTCAACACGTACTCATAGTAGATAATCATGATATGACAAACATATAATGCTTATTATAAAATGAACATTAAACCTATAATTAACGACTGAGGAGGTATCAATGTATCATATGAGGATCAATAATAAACCTTTTGTGGATGGTACTTACCAGTTTTCATGGTTTTCCCCCCTTTGTCAGGCATGACGATATGTAATTTCTGTTGCCGTCAGTTGCAACGGATGTATGATGCCTGCTTTCCAGTGTGACTGGTATGCACTCCAAACTCATTAGTTTTTCCTTTTTAAATTTTATCGAGTATATATTAAATAAATTAGCTAATTAAAGCATACACACTCCTAAAATTATGATGGAAGTCACATACGGCTTACTAGTGCCCTTTCGTTGGAGTCTTTACAGATGGTCGTGTTAGGCGGAGCAAACCTCCTATTATCATCAACAACGGACGTCCTATTTTCTTACAGGGGGGACAATTTTTCTTGTACCTTGGTAACGGTTCTCCTCATCGTTACAATGGAGGTTCTAGGATTAACTCAGGGAGGAACATCAACGTATCCGGCACTCAGACAAACGGTCCTATTGACATCCGCACTGGAAACATCAAACAAAAGGACGCTATCGCAATCTTTAATAACAAACATATAAGGCATGGCTAATCTATGTATTGAGTTTTGACACCCATGTATGCAGTCCTGGGATAAAGTTTTGTAATGGATACTTACTTAAGGGCAATTTTAGGTATATCATGTAGATACACCTAACTAGTATATCTGCTTGGTTTTTTTGTTATTTTGTTGAATTGCAATCGGGTCGCACGTACAGTCAAACTGGATGTGTAAATTGTCGTTAGTTGTTATAACGGAACTCTTGCATTTTACCCTGGTTACCCTGTTTTTTTTATTATTTTTTTATTGCTACTTTTAATATTACAGCCCACATCAAAATCTGTGCTTTTAATATTTCCTACTTCATCAAAATCAGTCCTTTTTCCCCTTTAATGTTCCCTCTCAGCTATGGTTTGTCTACTCGTCCTCATTAATCAGTAGCGTAGGAGCAGATAGTTTGGAAATCGATCGTCGTGGACATTCCCAGGTATGCTTTCGAATTCCTGCAATCTAATCGTTTTTGCAATCGCCTTTTTTTTGTTGAAACCCTAGAAATTTTTAAGGGTTGTTCTGAGTTTATATGGTCTGTGTAGTTGTTATGATAATGTAGAGGTGAATTGTATGTCGTTGTATTGCTTTCTTTGATGTGGATTAATTCGTGTAGAATGATGCTTAAATCGAGGAATTATGTTTCGCCGCTGTATTTTTGTTTAATTTGCTTTAAAATTGTAATGTTGAGTGTTCTTGTGAACTGGTTATTGATAATTTGTATTGTGTTAATGTGTTCATTGGGGTTGAGAACATGAATTTGACCTGTTGCTAATTTGGTGACCGTTAATGTTTCAGTGTGTTTGTATACATGAATTTCTTTTGGTTTGTTTTTTTGAATGTTGTGGTAGTTAATTGTAATTTACTTGTAGAAGTTGTTTAATCGCCCCTTTTTTTAGTGGTTAGCAATGATCGAGTGTTGTTTGTTTATGAATTATTTTTGTTAGGGATACTAGAGGTATTGTAATTGACTTATTAGGGATACTAGAGGGATACAATTGGTTATTTTGTGCCATTTCTTTCCAACCCCTCGTTCTCTATTATTGAAAATTTGGTATGTGTATAATGTTATGTTTTGGTATTGCTTGTTTTAATTTCAGTTTTCAGATATGGATACAACCGGAAATCCTCCCAATCCTAGCGATGTTGATACTTGTAATGTCTCTACCCCAATTCCAAACAGCTGCAATTATTTGGTAAATGGTTTTGGTGACATGGCTTACATTCCTAGGCAGTGTTCTACACCATCTCAAACTGACACACCCAACTCTGCCTCGGTGAACATCATGAGCACTCCAGTCAAGTCCCCCACAAGGTTTGTTAGCACTATAGCAACCGGTGTTTTGAACCCCCCTGGTTCTCCGTCTTGCAGTGTTAGTCTTCAGACGTTGCTTCCTGGTTTAAATGCCCCCGAAGATAATGTGCAACACGGAAGTGAATTTAATGAAGCTGTAGGTTGTGATAATGCGGTGGTGGATGATGATGAAGAACCTGTTAAAGAGCCTGTGGTCGGGATGGTGTTCCCCACTCTTCTTGCCGTGAAAGACTTTTTCAAACTATATGGGTTCAGCCAGGGATTTGGGGTGATTGCCCTAAGAGGTTCGAATGACAAGAATTGAGTACGTCGCCATTCGACCTTTGCTTGCGAGTGCTTTGGTAACCCATATCAGAAGTACATTAGTAATTGTCGGAAGAAGGCGAAGGATATGGAAGGATGCAATATTGAGCCAAAGGATTTGCGTAATGCCAATCGTCGTTTGTCAAAAAAATGCTTTTGTACGGCTATGATAAGGGTGTCCCAAAACACAGCAGATCATTGGGTTGTGAAGAAAGTTGTGCTTGAGCACAAAATCATAACCCGAAACCTACTGATGCGAAGCTTGTGAAGGAGTACCGGATGAAGTTTTTCAATAGCAGTGTTGATAGGATGATGATGAATGATTACAGGGCAGGTGTTCCTTTCTCAAAGACTCGAAATAGCATGGCATTGGAAAGGGGTGGTTTCGAGAACATGTCGTTCATAGAGATAGACATGCATCACCGTGTCCTTGAGGAAAGGAAGTTGAAGATGCAGGGCGGGGATGCAAAGGCATTGGTTGCCTACTTTGACAAGATACAGGCGGAAAACATGAACTTTCTACATTTACATAGGTTAGATGAAGAAGGGAAGATGAAAGACATAATTTGGGTTGATGCTCGGAGTAAGGCAGCGTACAAGGAATTTTCAGATGTCATCTGCTTCGACACGACGTACTTGACAAATTTGTATGCATTGCCCTTTGCCAGTTTCGTCGGCGTTAACCGTCACGGACACACCATACTTCTTGGTTGTGCATTGATTTCTAACGAGGATTGCGACACTTTCGAGTGGGTGTTCAACAAGTGGCTTATGTTTATGGATGGTAAGCAGCCCGGGGGAATCTTGACAGATCAAGCAGCAACATTTTGTAAGCCTTTGGAGCAAGTTATGCCCGATGCCAAGCACCGGTGGTGCATATGGCACATTACTAACAAGTTGCCCCACAGATTAGGAAATCATGAAAGGTTAGTTTTACAAATTTTGTTTTGCTTAATTCCAGGACTTAACTGTCTTTGCGTATTGTTTAACATGTTGTTGTGTACATGAGTTTTCCTTGTAATGTATATTGATGTGTTGAATCTCTTTATGTGTTAAGAGCCCATATGTTGTTGGCAGGGTATCTTGTGTTGGTTTTATAAAGATGTACTGCGTTTGTTATTGCAAGTGTAGTGTATTTGTTACTCATTACCTTTCTTATGGTGTTATTTCTTACTCCTTATTTCTTATTCTGAACTTCAATGTTTTCCCAAAAAAAAAACTTGTTAATTAGATTAAATGTGATTTTAGGTATGATAAACTGAAGGAAGATTTCCTTGATATTGTCTACAATAGCTTGAATGATGATATTTTTTGCACTTCTTGGGCTGAGTTTCTTGTTGAATATGAGTTGGAGGACAACGAGTGGTTGGCTCAACTATATGCCGAATGGCATATGTGGGTACCGTCCTTCATGAAAGACCACTTCTGGGCTGGCATGCGATCCACCCAACGAGTGGAAAGCATACATAGTTTTTTTGATCAATTCGTCACTAGGGACACGATGTTGTGTGAGTTTGGTGAGCGGTATACCTTGGCCGTTAATAAGCGAATTTCTG
This sequence comes from Bassia scoparia, assembly GCA_008642245.1. Classification (NCBI taxonomy): domain Eukaryota; kingdom Viridiplantae; phylum Streptophyta; class Magnoliopsida; order Caryophyllales; family Amaranthaceae; genus Bassia; species Bassia scoparia. The sequence continues at coordinate 110,721 of SNQN01000105.1, forward strand.
ATGAGAAACACACGGATGAGCTTGCTAGAAAAATGAAGCGTATCTTGATTACCGGTTACTCGTTTGAGAAATTCTTTCACAAGATATACACACTTAACAAATTTAGGGAGCTTCAAAGAGAATGTGAGAGAGGGTCACTCATTCCATTATCAAGGAAAAGACACAAATTGATAGCTGCATAACAAAGTACTACATGCATGATCGTGTGTGGCATTTGAGTAAGAAATCCTCTGAGCCCTATATGGTTACCAAAGATCGGACTCATTATTCAGTGGTTTTTAATTCACACACTTTGACGGCGGTGTGTGAGTGTAAGATGTTTGAAACCAATGGGATCATGTGTAGACATATCATACGTGTGTTTGACTTACTTGAAGTAAACGACCCCCCGGAGTTGTATATTCTTAGACGTTGGAGGAAAGATGTGGTGCGAGAGCATAGTAACATAAAAATTGCACATCAACTTAAACGTGGGGCTGAGGTTGCACGTAGGGATATTACACTTAACCGTTTTGATAGTTTGGTAGAGCAGTCCGAGAAGTCAGAAGCTCATACTAAAATTGTCCTCATAGGACTGGATAGAATACAACAGGAGGTTGAAGCCCAAGCCGAGCGTGAGGCTGAGCAGGCGAAGAAGAATGCTTGTGCGTCACAAGGTGAGTCCAATGGAGGTGTTATGCCCACATCAGTTGGAGGAACTCAGAACGATCAGTCATACATCGTCAATGAGGATTTGAATAGTTCCTCTCCTGCCGGGGGCGACATGGTTGRTCGTGTTCACATAACTATCAAAGACCCTGACATCCCAAAAAAGCGCGGTCGTCCTCGAACTACAAGATATAAGTCTGCACTTGAGACCGGTTACAAGAATATTAAAAAAAACACCCCCCTGCAAAGAAGTCAAATGAGGAAGTGTTGCTTACAGAACCTCAAGTTAAGCGTAAGGCCCAAAAAATGGACAAGAAACAGAGTAAGAAGAACTCAAAARGCAAAGGTAAGGGAGAAACAAAGAAGGGAAAGTCGAAGGGCACAACAAAGGACTTGCTGAAAAAAAAGGAAAAAATAAATTAATTGCGAGAAAGGCACTGAAGGGCAAGGCTAAGATTAAGAGTGTTTCGGAAATAATTGAGGTTTGTCATTATCTTATGTTGGTTACTCGTTTCATTATGTTTTTTTTTTGTAGTCCCTACAAACGCAATTTTTATTAACATCCTATTTGGGATTTCAGGGTTCATGTGGTAAACAATCAAAGGGTACTCGCACATCTAAGAGGATGGTAATTCCGAACCCCTTATTTTAGCTACGCATACTCTTAAATGTGTTGTCAATATGCGTTCTTGGTCCCTTGTGATTCTGAAAGACCTTTGTTTTTTTTCTGTCGACTTCAGGCAAAGAGAAGGAAAATTAACTCTTAGCATGTATAAAGTGTTGTACCGTTTGTATTCATTTACAAAGGAAGAAGGTTGTTTCAAGATTATCATTCGAAATTGTAATCTACATTTTGCAAATTGATGGGTACTCATTCTGGTTGGCAAGGAAGCATTCTGATGTAATAGCTTTAGTAGGACTCATATTTGTAGTTGATATTAGGCACTTATGAACATGTTTTCTGTCGACTAACTTTGTATGACACAAAGGTCGTCACGTTGGGCGACGTTTGTAATCGTTATTGGTCTACAATGTTGGCATTCTTTACTAATATCATGTATATACTTCATTAATTTTGCTGTCATTTTTTGACAAATTTATTCTGAGATTTGGTGTGTTTTCATAGATAAGGTGATGATATATAAGATCAGGTACATAGGGATTTTACTTTCACGTGACTTTCCTTAGTAAGCTGGTGAACAGAGTTATTTGCAAAATGTTAGCCTATTATGGCCTCCTCTTAACCATGGTGAATACTTTTCCCAAAAATAGGGTTCTTCCTCTGTTTGTTGATTGACATCACTCTTCGATCTTCAGTCAGCTTGGATCTAATGTGGAGGTAAGTGAATTTGGTATATTTTGCATTCCGTTTTAAATTACTTAGAAACCTAAGTTACCAATCTGTTGTTGTACGTCTTGTTGTTGTTTCTTTTTTTTAGTTATTTCGTTATCTAAATTTCTGAATTATTCTGCTATCTATGATTCTATCAGGTTCTAAATATGATTTATATGGTTGTATTACTGTTTATTGTCTTTGCTATTCGTATTTTTACATCGATTTTGATTGATTGAATCTGTGCAGGAAATTGTAGATGAAGATGTTGATGATCTTCCTGTTTTAGAGCCCCCAGTTGCGATTAGTAGATTTTTTTTACAACAACTGCCATCTTAGAATAACTTGACAAAAACTTAAATGGCATCAAAATACTACAGGGATGACTTACCGGATAATAAAGCCAACGACCAAGAACATATATTCAGAACTACAGAGACGATCTCTCAATGGAAGAGAAAACCTTAGTTAGGAGCCTTAGTACAATTAACTAACATAATCCGAACAAGAAACATAACACAATCAAACAAATAAGAAACGGGCTCAAACATCTTTTAGCACGGGAATTAATAAAATAGCCTCGAGATAACACTGCCAAGTTCATCTCTGAGTTGAACCAACAATTTCCCGATATATAGGTACCATGAATTATAAAGATCAATAAAGAGGCAAAATGACATTAATTTGTATTTGAACTCAACAAATCAAACCACCATCCTGATTAACATGAAAAGGCCAATTCTCGCCCCTCAGAGATTCAAACTATTGAAAACTTTCCAAACCAAGTACTGGCAACCAAACAGGAGAAACCAGCAAGAACAACATACAATCTACATTTGTTTACTGTAAAATAAAGAATAGATCTCAACAAATTATCCAATCAAAAAACCATTATTTTGGCATCCAGTACTTGCTTCTGTAATCCAGAAAGCCTTTGTCCGCCAACACTTACCATGGTTCTATGATAGCACATGAATAAAAATTTAAATTCGACCATAAATTATAGAGATTAATAAAGACCCAAAATGACATTAATTTGTATTTGAACTCAACAAATCAAACCACCATCATGATTAACAAGCAACACATACATGAAATAGCAACACTTAACCCCCAGTAGTGACAACAGAGTACACATTCAAATATCCTTAGGAGTAATTAATGTCAAGTACTAATAATAACTACACACATTTGAGTGTACAACTAGGCATAGTAGTACGATTGAACTAATACATTCCGTTTAAAGTGCCATTAAACACAAACATTCCCAAAATTTTGTCACTTGTTGCAGTTAYTGAACACCAACTCCAACAATGCAACCAAATAAACGAATTTGCAATACGACTGCTACTCGCTTTGGCCTTCCGATCCGTCATTCGAATAAGCCTTCACCATAATAACAAAACAAAAAACAGAGTGATTAGTTCGAAACCAATGATTGACACCATATACACTTTCAAATTGGAAATAAAATTTGAAAATTACGTATTTTACAACCATACCTTTAAAATTCCAGAAAACCGAAATCCTTATTTGCCAGGAAAAGCCATAGTAAATTCACCCGAAGCAACTTTCTTCCCCCAGAGTATCACAGAACCCCCATTGAGGCTGAAAGTTTCATCGGTTTTGTAACAGAACTGCAGATCAACGTCTTTGGCTATGCGGCTCATGTTGACCTTAGAAATCCTCGACTCTAGAAGGACGCTGATGATTGGATCGTAGCAATCCAAAATTTTCTTCAAATTATCCTTGAACGAGGGCCTAGAAACACCTCGAGCATTCCATATAACAACTTGGGACCCCAAACCAAAGCAATTGCCCTCACAGCTAATTGTTAGGCTCAAGTCTAGAATGTGATGTCTTTTACATATTTCCCCCTTAGGCACAACCATCTCGACAGCAATTTCAAGTCTCGAGATGGGTGCATTGAACCCGAATACCCTGAAGGCATCTGTGTGGCTGCCAATCTACAGTTTCCTTTCGTTATGATCAAGAGAGTACACTGGACTTTGCACATCAACAACTGGAATTGGATCAATGATTTGACCAAAGAATTTGGCCAAATCAACAACCATTGGAGGCTCTTCTTCAACAATCGCTTCAAGTCGTCGAACAACATTACACACAGGTTCTATACCTACCATGTCACATAAGTGAGGAAGGTGAACAGGGCTACCTACACCACTATCACTTGGAGCTTCAAGTGCTAACACGATGTCCAGTATTTGCATATCAGAAACATTGCATTTCTACCCTACTTATTGGTTATATCACTTTTTTCCTCTTATCCTAACCATTACAATGTTGTTTGCCTTTTCACCTTTTTTATTGGATTTCTTGCTCTGTATTCCTTTTGTATAACTCTTTTTTGTCTTTGGTCACATTCTCATTAGTTAGTACCACTGCAGTACAATTTCTTGTATACATTTATATCATGTATTGTATTACCCACTTTTTCACTATCGATTATTTTATTCTGTTTTGGTTACATCTTTTTCCAAAAAGTTTGAATGAAGGTTATTAGTTGGAATGTTAACGGGGCAAAACATGCCCAAACTATTAGTGAAACTAATTATTTACGCAAATGTTACCATCCCGATATTTTGATAATTATTGAGACTATGCTTTCTCCTACCAACAGTAATCGACTAAGTAAATCAATTGGCTTTGAAAATGTATTTATTATTGATCCAGATGGTCACTGTGGGGGAATGTGGATTTGTTGGAATTCTTTGTCTGTAGACTTAACTGTGAATTTTCTTGAACATCGCTTGGCGTCCCTAAACGTATTGGATAAAACAATTAATAAATCCTTTATTCTTCTAGCAATTTATGCTCCGGCACAAGAATCCCAGAAAGATTGTTTTTGGGAATACCTTTCTGCTCTCACTATTTCTTTACTTCTCCCCTGGTTAATTATTGGAGATTTTAATACCATGTTGAATTCTATTGATAAAAAAGGTGGTAACCCACTCCTTCCCCGCCATTGCACTAGACTTCAAGCTTTTCTCTCTGTTACTGACTCATGTGATATTCCTGCAATTGGCACAGCTTATTCCTGGAAAAAAAATGATAGGCCCTCATACTATCTATGAACGTCTCGATCGCGGATTTTCATCACCAGCATGGTTGGACATTTATCCCACTTCCACCCTTTCCTACGAACATTTCTCTTGTTCGACCACGCACCTATATGTCTTTCTACTTCAGCTTATTTTCTTCCCTTACTTTCTAAGTTTCGATTCCAAAATGCATGGAAACTGGATAAAGAAGCTGAATCTATAGTTAAATCTACTTGGAAAACCCCCATTCATGGTTCTCGACTTTTTGTTCTTTGTAAAAAACTTACTTCTATCAAATTCCATCTCAAGGACTGGCATTCCCGAAAATATGGTAATATTCAAAATAAGTTACAGATTAATCACGATAAATTATGTAACGTGGAATCCCAATTACAGACTAACCCCAATGTAGCAAGAAATTAACTCAAAAGTACATTTCTCAACCACACACAATTACAAATATCATTCAATGTAACTAGTACCTACTCAAAACTACATTTCCCAACCACTCAAGTAATTTGTATTGGTAGTACATAACTAGTAGAAACGACATTTAAACTAAATCAAGACGATTGACATTTCATCGTAATAGAGCATCAACTTTTACCCACAATTACATTTCATCGAAAGAGGCATACCAGGCTTGAAATTTTGATCATCATTCAACACTTTCCTGCAGAATTCAGATGTACTAACAATTACACTTCAGTTCCCAAACATGAAGAACTTCTAAATCCTGTCTAACCAAATCTGCCAAACAATCGAATTTAAGCTACAATCTATACCAGATTATTTTTATCATATTTCGCTTAGCTCGAAAGTCTAGAAACATTTGTAATGTGAAACAACTTAGTTGTTCAAAAGATCTAATCTTTAAACATCAGCTTATAAGTGATCATATATGTTAAGCTAACTCGCTAGTCTAGAATGTTGTACAATGCGAAACAACTTCAATGTTCGAAGTAGTTGATGACATTCATCCAAGTAATCGAATTTCGATCTCTCCTGGCAAAGTAGTCACCACATTGACCAGAGAATACATGTTTTTTTACTATAAACAGAGATTAGATGGTTCTCCATTATTTTAATTATTATACACACAAAACCTAATCGAATAATCAATGTAATACTAAACACCTAATTTGTTAACAACTTTAACACCTGCAAATTTAATTAACAACTATTGAAATAAATTAAAATAATTTGACGAGTTTAAACGCATCATATTGGATTAACAAACTTTGAATAAAAAGCATATAACTTGATGAGTATTACAATAACATTTCCAATTCAGTAGAGGAGTTCACATTGTTACCTTTATTTTCCCCAGTATTGTGATATGATCCTCTGCTATGCTTTGAGTCACAGAAATTTCAAATAAACCTTTGCTCCATAACACGACTACCCCCCGAGATATGCCAACACAATCGACATTGACCCATTCCATATCAACGTCCATTTCGTCAAAAATTGATTTGAAGTTTTCCTTGCAAATCCTACTTTCTGTTATCAATATAAGAATTGGCTTGTGGACTTCAATTAGCCGACTCAAGTTACAAACAAATGATGGTCTTGCAACCCCACGAGCATTCCAGATTACTAAATTCTGGTGTACTTCGATATCTTTTACTTCGATCTGGGTCGACTTTATCTTTAACTGCTCCGCGTAAACTAGTGGGTGACAAATTAATTTACACCTTCGAAGTTCGAGTGCCAATGACCTCAACCTATTTTTAACTGAAAACACTTGTAACGCATCCGTGAATGAGCCAATCGTCAATGCAACCTCATCGTTTGTCAACAATAAACCTGGGAGTTGAAATCTAGAATTGGAGTAGGGTCGTGGATAAGGTCGAAGAAACCAGAATCGAAATGATTAACTACACGGTTTTCCAATGATATCATCTCCAATTTATTCTGAAGCACCTCAAGGTCAACCATCCCGTGCAGATCAGTGTAATTTGGAAGGTGAGCAGGAATATGTGAAGCTTTCCCATTTTTCCTTACTACCATCTGCAAGTGTTTCATGTCCGGGAAACACCGGCCACTGGGGAAACAAACAACTTCATACAGCTCCTGTGGAGTTAGAGCCCTCAGAGATTCGGGTGTTTGGACATAGTAATCGTAAAGTACGAAACTTATTTCAAGCCCGGATCTGTGAAGCTTGGTCATATGCGTGATGAAAGGTGGGCTAAGTCGAGGGTTGATGGGGTTTCGTTTTGTTGTGTGGGAGGAATCGATTTTTTCCATAATAATTGTTTGTGCTTCACTAAAACAGAGTATTGTAAAAGTTACTGAAATGTAACACCCTAAGGTTTGAAGGATGCTGCTCAAATGATGAAATTTGAAGTTCACTGGAAATTTAAGGTTTATGTTTTCCCGCTAAATTCATTTTGGTAAAACATGATTTTTACACATTTTCGAGGGAATTTTTGAATGCCTCGAATTCTTATCCTACGGCTAGGAAGCTGCCAACTTAACAATCCTAACAAAACTACATGCGGTCCAGATTTAGCCATCTACTCAATCCATGTACCCACCCACCCAACCAATGAAAACACTTATTTGATTTAACTTACTTGTATTATTGAGTTGATTTAATTTATCAATGAAATATGGAACAAATTTAACAAAGAACTATGCCTAGTAATATGCCACCATTTTACTTTAAGAATGTGTTAAGCTAATATCCATGACCCAAACTTGAGATATTGTCACCCCTGATAATTTTTTTGTGAATCTATGACTACCTAGACTTATTATCTGATGTTATAACTTAAAAAAATAAAAGAGCATTGCAACTAATATTTTGGGGTTTAATTTATTTTATTTTAGTTAGTTGAAATTTACTAGAGTTAACGTTCAATTAAGTCAAGAAAATCCAACTTCAAGTCCTTAAAAGCGCACAAACAAGTTCCAAGTCCCAAAAGGTGAAAAAACAAATAACTCCGTTAAGAATGCCAACCAAAATGGCATGTACTCCAACAATGAAATATATTTGTTTTAAATTTAATCAATTTGTTAAGTAAGCTGAAATGAATTCGGATAATTAGATTAAATGAATTTCTGATCTCCTAAAACTAAACTTACAGGAAAGATCTAACAATAAACAACATTACTTCAATAATGCCATCGTAAAGTAAAAATAATTAATATCATTCATTGACATATTTAGAGAAACAAAAAATAGCATCAGTTTCTTTTCTCTAACAAAATTATCAACAATGGCTCAATCTAATTTAAGCATTTGTAGATAACACTATTGATAAATGTTTAATAATAAAATTAAATTCTTTGTTCAATATTTCTAATGTCCTGTATAAATCATGACAACAATTGTAACGTACATTCTATACATTGTTGCATTTGTATATGTCATCATATAAAATTGCCGTATACACCAGACTGCATTCCTTAAATGTGTCACTTCGAGCTTATATATACACTTCCTATGATCTTTCAATAAGAGGTTTTAAATGATGAACGACAACTCGATAAGTTGATTCCACGATTCAACAATCCGATCCGTTTAAGGAAGTATATTTCGAATACTGCCTACTAAGGACCACTTCATTTTTTATTCTTACATCAGTGAAATTGATTATTTAGAATATTGTTGCTACATCCTCAACCCTAAAACCCTCAAACCCTAGACCCTCAAACCCCATTCCCTGAATTCCCAAACCCTCAAACCCCAAACCCTCCTGAACAATCAAACCTAATACCCTAAATTCTAAACCCTATAACCCTCAACCCTATATCCTCAACCCTAAAACCCCAAACCCTAAACCCTCAAACCCCATTCCCTGAATTCCAAACCCTGAATTCCAAACCCTCAACCCCAAACCTCCTGAACAATCAAACCTAATACCCTAAATTCTAAACCCTAAACCTCAACCCTATATCCTCAACCTAAAACCCCAAACCCTAAACCCTTAAACCCATTCCTGAATTCCAAAACCCTGAATTCCCAACCCTCAAACCCAAACCTCCTGAACAATCAAACCTAATACCTAAATTCTAACCCTAAACCCTCAACCCTACATCCTCAACCCTAAAACCCAAACCTAAACCTCAAACCCATTCCTGAATTCTCAAACCCTGAATTCCAAACCCTCAAACCCAAACCCCCTGAACAATCAAACCTAATACCCTAAATTCTAAACCCTAAATCCTCAACGCTACATCTCAACCCTAAAACCCAAACCCTAAACCCTCAAACCCATTCCCTGAATTCCCAACCCTCAAACCCCAAACCCTCATGAACAATCAAACCTAATACTTAAATTCTAAAACCTAAACCCTACCTATAACCCCAAACCGCTAAACCCTTTAACCCTTATCCCTAAAAACACAAACCCTTAACACACCATACCCTCAATCCTCAACCCTCAAAATTACATCATCGATCAATCAAATCAAACTACTTTTGATAATTTACCCTTTAACTCCTAACAAATCCATAAAGTATAATTTAAAAAAATGATGTGCGTTTTCCACTAAACGTATGATGTGTTACCAAATAATTTTTTTTTAATACAATAAAGTGCGCAATAAAACGTATGTACTTGAAAATAAAAGCAATAATTAACTATGTTGATTGGCTGTGTTACACTAACATCCATCATTATGAATTTATAAATTAACAAATTTTTTAAAACGGTAATTAATTAAAGTAAACACTAAAGTGAAGGACTCCAAACATTGTAATTAATTTAACAATTAAAGTTGGTAGAAAATAAAACTAGTTTGTCGAAACAAACTTTATTACAAAAACAGGAATGTTAAACGACGGAATAAAAAAATGAATTTAAAACAACATAATTGTCATATCAAGCCAAAGTCAAGTAGCAAACAAGTTAAAGCAACAGACTAGAAAGTAATTAATTTAGATTATTACTTACGTAAAAGTGTAAAACGTATAATCTTAAAAGTGAAAAATACCATAAATATGACAATTATTTAAAAGTATATATTTTTCGGATGGATTGGAATGGCCTTTCCTGTCAGCTCAAATAGGAATCCTAAGCAACTAAAAAATCAAAATAACATAAGAACTTGCATCTACTCAGTAGGGGGGTTAAAAAATCTGACAACACAAACATATTTTTGTAAGCAAAGTATACTCAAATTCTGACARGTAGAAAAAGTAACAAAGCAAAACCAAAAAAATGAAGATAACAGATACTACCTCCACCACATGAGAACCCACCCAACAAACATTTATTAGATTATTTCCAACATAATAACCGAGTAGTAATGACTAATTTAAAGGATTGTTAAACAACACACTTTTCGTGATGCGTGCCAATTACATACCAAATCACATTTAGTCAACTTAAATGTGTCATAAGATAATTCTCAGCTTACACAACAAGGTTTTTTTTAAAAAAAAAAAATACTCAATGCTTACTAAATTCTTTTGTTTTATTATGTCCGAATAAATTACTAATCAACCATACTGAAATTAGTCCACAAAATTAATCTTTTAATAAAATAATAAAAGGTAATGGGTGGGGGTATCTCTGGGAGTACAAAAATTTGCTTGTTGCCAATATCCAATTAATAAACATAAAATTGGGTAACGTGTTACATAAGCAAAATATTTATTTGTCAGTATCCAAAATCAAAAAAGGCATACTAGCAGTTCACAACACAGTACTGAATACATAGAGCTAGTAGAGGAATTATTTAAAAATAAAATAGCAGCAAATGCTCCATCCCAATGGATAAGCCTTGACCATTGGTTAACAACAAATAAAAGGGACCCCAGTTTTAAAATAATACTTAAATATTCCTAAACCATTACATATATCCTACCACTATCGTTTGCAAACAAAAAACACAACCAACCACCTATCTTCAGTCTTGAACCACCTCTAACATTCACTTCATCACAATGGCAAACTCTGGAAATTCTGTCTCATCACCACCCGAAAAGCCAGCCAAAACAACCGTATGTCGAGAGATCGACTTCGGTCCCTTTCCTCCAACTGCTGCTAGGAAAAACCCCACCAATGTGGAAACCCAAAAGACAGACCACAATCCAAATACCACCGGAATACCGCTTGATGGAACTAGTATTATAAACATTGTGAGCGATTCTGACAACACATTGGGTGCAGCTGCAGTCGCCCAACAACAACATGTGGTGTCCTTCGAGGTAGTCCCTAGCCTAACAAGTACCCAAGGTGAGAAAAAAAGAAGATGCAAGGTCCATTACAAGGCCAAGAAAAAGACAATGACGAAGGGAAGTTGCTCAGCCGCGAAAGCAGGGAGTGGTCAACAATACCAATTCGTTGGCCAAGAWTGGGGTGACATGAATRTCACMCTCATGAGCTCGAATCCAGGGGACAGCGGWTTGCCTTTCATCATGAGGAAAACCACCTCGCTTCGGTACCCTTGCAAGCATTACGCCGAATGCATCGACGTGTGCCCACATGATATCAAACTTTTGAAGGATGGAAGGGAGCTCAACAAACACAGCACGGTTGAGGATAATGGTTTGAAGGATGGAGACAAAATATTTGTTGAGGGTGTGGTAAGTGTTGTTTCATATAACTAGAATGTTTGCCAAGCATTTTATTTTTCCATTACAGTTATCATGTGTTAGGTAGAGTAATGTTTAAATTCAACTAATGACCTAATAGTGTCGTTTCATTTAACTGGAATGTTAAGTAGATTAATGGTTGCCAAGCATATTATTTTTCCATTAGAGTTATCATGTGTAAGGTAGAGTAATGTTTAAATTCAACTAATGACCTAATAGTGTCGTTTCATTTTACTGGAATGTTAAGTAGATTAATGTTTGCCAAGCATTTTATTTTTTTCCATTACAGTTATCATGTGTTAAGTAGATATGTTGATTCAATTAAGGTCTTATAAAAAAAATTAAAGCCAAATTTATTGGAATATTATACCTAAATCGAAACAAAATCCGAAACCAAACTCGAATGAAAAAGTTTTACTCTGGAAAAATGTTAACACTTATTGGACATATGTTTTAACAAAATAGGAATAAGATATATTTTCATAAGACAGAATTAGAATTAAGAAATAGCTAATTTTGCCAACAAAATACATGTTTGTTATACTTGGCAATGTGTTTTTAATTATAGAAAACGTCTAAATGTTTTACCCTTTTTGGTCAGTCAAATTGTAACTCATAATTTTACATTAAACAACCGTTTAAAGAGTTGAATATGAAGATGATACTAATACAGAGGTTTCACTTAAATTCGTTGTCAATATTTCAGGACCYATTCATTAATGTGGACACAAGGTACAAGTTGATTTCAATCCAAGATTTGATGCCACACAACCAACTGACCCTGCAACAAATGGCACCTTTGACAATGACCATGGAGGAGCTCCACCAAATGTGGGCAAAGTTCACTGAGAAAGATCCGGACACATTCGTCCTCGTTTACAACGRAGGAGACATTCGTCGTTCACAAAAGACAGTTGCAGAGGGAGGCTTCATGAATGAGGACATAATTTACTGTCRTAGCAARGATCCCGCCCAATCTTCTGGGACACTCGGATCGTCGGACTTCTAGGCTGCGATGGTACTGATGTGCTTTGGGTTGGATGCATTGATGATGTATGGTTGTGCCTTGACAATTTAGTTTTTGSTTTCGTACTTGGGTCAATCTAATCTAGTTATCGGCTTAGTTATGTTGTTTTGGACTATGGTATGTTGTTTTTTGGGATGTATTTGACATGTAAATCTTTAGCTTGAACCCCTGTATGATGGATTGCATCAATCCAAAGCATCTGCATTTCAACTAATGAATGAATTATCATGTTTCTTAACTTTCCTAAATTTCGTGTGGAATTCATTTTTCATTTTTTAGGTCACCAATCTTTAWTTCTTAATTAAACAGAAGTAAASATACATAATACAGATATAATGTCTTAATATGAAAACTCTTTGAACATACTAGTGACAACGTGACATGSTCTATCATTTAACAAAACTACACARTATGTGAYCATGGACCAAMTAATAATAATGGSCCKCAACAATTCTGCTGAAGTACATATAAAATGCCCACTACATTTTAAATTGGCCCATTATATAATAAAGGACAAACTGAAAAATTAAGGGCAACATGTTTTTACAAATGGGCAAGTCAAAGTTAAAAAATGACCACGGCCCAGCAAATAAGATCCTTTTTTAGATGAAGCCCAAGATTAAATTATGGGTAAAATGTTTTTACAAATGGGCAACTCAAAGTTATAAAATGACCACGGCCCAGCAAATAAGATCCTTTTTTACATGAAGCCCAGTATTACAAGCAGCCCAGTACAAAACGGAAAATAGACCAACAGCTATACACAGATTAAAGTGGGCCAATCAATTAACCAAGGTTAGAAACAAAACGGGGTCAGCGGAGAATAGAAAACGGACGCAGCAGTCAAAATTCCCGAAATTACTTTACTACCCTTCGATATAAGCTTTACTTGTTCATATCTGATATGAACTAGTAATTTTCCCTCCCACAATGCCACACTTCATCCTCTTTTGACAACCAAAAATCTAAAGAGCCTTAAACCCTATTAAGCCGAATAAAAGAAAACCAACCATGACAAATTCCAACCAAAAATAGCTTGGCAAGAGGCCAATTGTGTGCAGCGATTCTGAGTCATTGCCACAATCTGGTCATTCTAGGAGCCCTCCAAACAAGACTAAACCAACTACAACCCCTAAGAAGAACACCAACTTCCATGACCATGAACCAAACACAAACCTCACAAGGGAGATAAACTTTGATGGTGAGGCTCAACTTGAGGGTCACACTGACCACAGTGACACATCGACCTTTGATCAAGTTGCAACTAGGCTCGAAGAAAGTCTTCGTCAAGTGAAGAAACTGTTGGATGCTCATGACAATCTAGTTGGTGTAGATGATGACCAATTTCCAGCCCTCAGGTTGGATGCTTCTAAGAAAAGAGCCTATGCTGATAAGGCCTTTCCACCAACCAAGAAGAGCTCCTCAAGTATGAAGAGTGCTGCAAATCCACCCAATCCTCCACAAATCATAATAGTCACTGTGAAGAGTGACGACGAGGCTGATGCAGGGGTGAAGTTTCCAATGACTCTCACAACCCCCTTTGCTAGGGTGTATAGGGAGTATGGGTACTCCATCAACGCTGGAACTGAAGATTTTGTCATCAAGAAGGGGCTCAGAGTCATTGACGAATATAAGACACCTGAGCAGGCAATGGTTAGGCACGGGGACATCCTAATCACTGATGGAATGGTAATGTAACCTTCAGAACTTTGAAATTTTAGTGTTACTATTTTTTACTTATATTATTTCGTTTACAGTGTGAATGGGTGTAAATTAATTGGTTGATAAATTGTGGTGCTGTGTAAATTTTTTTTTGTTGACAAAAATGTGTCACTGTAAATTACAGATGATTTGGTTGCTAAAAATATTTGTCGATTTAAGTAATCAAGGTAATTTACAAACACCACAATTACCATAAAATTATTTGCCAGATTGTTAAACACAAAGAACTTGTAGGTGTATTATAAGAAAAATACAACAAAGGTATATTGTGGGAGGATTATGGTTTGCTGCTAGAATAATATAACATGTTTCGGAATGTAACATATTAAACAAATAAAAAACAGAGATGCTGCACTTTGTTATTGGAAATATAGATGCATGAGGAATACTTAGTAGTCAACAACTTTGGCCAAGTCAGAATATGSCAATTTGTTATTGGAAATTATTTTAAAAATTTCCCTATTATACACCTGAATTTCCCACTTAGCTAACCGTGGATTTCAAGCTTTGTATGTTTAACATCTACAAAATTAAACAACTCAGAAGTATTACTGTATATAAAAATATTCGTCTAAACTAAATGTTGTTATGTGTACTTGCTGAGCGGTGTGTAACGTTGTATTTGTTTAATGCAGTACCCTGGACTGAACACAAACACTCACAAGAGAACCATGAACTTTCACCAGACCAAGCATGGACCAAGAAATGAGCTGAAGGTCACCCTTCCAGAGGAGACAAGGATTGTGGAACTCTACCGCACATGGGGAGACTTCATCGGCTACAACACCTGCAGATTCGACCTTGTTCACAATGAGTACAAGTTGCCTAGGTTTGGAAACCTCAACACTCATGGCATGCGTAATGGTTGTGACATCTATTGTGTCCGTCTTCACCCGGGTGTAGGTTCCATTGGGACCCCTACCGACCTCCGCTCTACTTAGGCTATTGTGATCAAGTGACATGCATGTACTACTTATGTGTAAATACATGGTCGGTGCAACATACCTCACAATGACACATATGAAAGTATCAATGATGTTTTCGACAGCCGTGATACATTGCTTAAGGGGGATAGTCCCCCTTTTTGGAGTACTACATGGCAATTAGGTTTACAAGTAGATGGTTGTAAGACATGCATGTCACTTGTCAGGAATTAGGATGCTGCATTCCAGTGCCTTTTGTTATGTAATTTACTATCAGCTTGTATTATTTTGACTCGTCGAGTATCGTCCAGTAATGTGATTGTAATGTTAACGATGCTTTTGTACTGAATTTCACTATCTATATTAGATTAAGCTGATTGCACTGGTATACTTTGTTCTATACTTCCTTAACATTTAATCACAACATCTAACAGTCGATACATTGCATGTTTAAAAATTACTACCCAGCAATTTTTCAATTGTATGTGTGCAAATCTAGGTAGCTGACTAAGTTGGAAATCTACAAGTCAATGGCTTAGTATTTGTTCCTTTTTCCCTAGAAATCGAAGCACATATTGTCTTAATGCTAGCTTATGCAAACAAAAAAAGCTCCTGGAGTGGCAACTAGTCAGTGTGAACATTTTTATTCATATTTCATAGGATGATTTTTTAATACTCCAGCATTCTAGATTCATTTGTTGCCTTATTGTTGCGTATTAATCAAATACTAGACAATAAAACTTTTTTCTTTCTTCTAGTACTAAGCACCTTTCACAATTTATTAGTTCCTAGCTAATTCTCAACAGAACATTAAAAATTTTAAAACTGACATTTAAACATAAATGGCTAAATGCTAATCAGAATGAGCAGGCATCAAATGAAAGAAATACAAAGAAAAAACAACACAGTTGCCATAAAACCCACCACGTTTCAACTTAAAAACAAGATAACTAACCAGCCTCTAAAACACATATCAGTAAGGGGGGAGGCAAAGAAGAAGAAGTCAGATGATTGAAAACCCGCAACTTCTAACAAGTATCAACGCAATTAAATCAACTAGACTAATTCATCATAAACCAGAATAATAAAATCAACAAGTATCCACAATAGAAATAAATTCAATTCTAATTCCAATAACTTCAATAGCAGTACACCTTTTTTTCTACAAATGACACATACGTAACAATAGTACATGGGTGAAAAGAGAAGCTGATGAAAGGTACACTTATTCAATAACAAATTACTTAATAATAGGAAATAACTCAAAGGTAATGAACACCATAACAAGCACTCATGCATTCACACATCGCCACCAAGATCATCGTTCGAAAAGAAATCAATGTCTCGCGCATCCCGTGGGTGACTCTCGCCGTACGCTACATCAATCACCTATCATCTCAAATATATCAACTATTTACCAATTGATCATATCGTTCGAAAATCTACAAATTAGAGAAAACAAAGAGTTTGTTTGATGAAAATATACCCCGGCAATACCATAATCACCGTCACCACTAATTCTATCATATTTGCAAGCTTTCTTCATCTTAGTGTCCGTCCAGACCTTTATCCTAGGATGAATGCCCCAACACACAACATTCCTATCGAGCCTATCGAGATAAAAAATCTAAATTCAAAATAAACATCAGACCACAAACAAACGATAAGAGGGTAACTATATACGGAAATTAAATTGACATACCGCAAGAAACAACGTACAACCCCCACACCCTCCGGCGAAACCATTCTCATTAAACTTTTTGACAAATCTCTTAGCACTCTCCATCAACTTCCTTAGCACCAACTCACACCAATTGTACCTACGCAAATAGGGGGCATAACCCAAACAAGGAATAAGATCCTTACAAAATCGGGCGGATTGAGTAGGACATAGAACTAGAACAAGGGATGCTAGCAAAAAAAGCATCTTGAATTCATCAACGTCACTATCATCAAAATCCGACATTAACCTCAAAACAACGGCATTCGACATCGAAAAACCTTCCCTTCTCACRACCCTGGAGGAACTCCCCTCATAACTAGTCTACACATTCCCAAAACGACTCTTCAAGTCTGTAACCTTAACAAGAGCTTCATCAGATGTGTAAACCAATGGAACTTGCAATTCTCCCCTAGGCAACCCCAAAATCCACCAAACTTGGACAGAAGACAATCTATATTGCTTACCACCCACATTAAGCATATCATTCACTGGATCCACCTTAGTCATCAACCAATAACACAAATCTCGGGGAAGGTGCCTATCAACTAAATACAACATTCCCCCGAACCCCGTCACCTTAACCCATTTCTTCCTCCTATCATCAAATGAGGACACAATTTTGCCAAAAGTTTCAACCCGACAAATGACATTGGTCCTCTGCAACAAAATACAAATTAACCAGCCAGAATGTCACAATACCATCCAAACCAAAAATAAAAACCTAACACAAGACCAAGAACTTCAACTGACAGCTGCTAACATTCAAAACAAACACTAACCCTAGGTTTTGCAAGAGACCTCGCACGTAACACCGTACCAGAGTCTTTAACAACGAAGCCACGACTCCTGCATAAATCCTGCAGAGGGTAGCATACACAACAATATCAACCAAGGGTTGAAAAGCCACTACAACAACAGAATGAGTAGCAAGACATACAGCACCTCAGATAAGGTGGCATCGAGGGACCCTGAAGCAATGGCCTTTCGTTTCATCAACCAGAAGCACAGAAAGATGAAAATCACCTAACAACATTCGATTTGCCAATACAATAAATAAAACTTATCAGCAAAGGATACCAAAAATTATGCTGAGAATTTCATAACAACACCCTAAAATTGAAAACAACTCCAATTTGATTACCATTAAACAAGAATACAAAAACTCGAACTGATTTTTAGTTTAATAAACAATTGGACAACCCTATCAACATACCCAACGAACAGGCAGGAATGCAATGAATTTGAATTTCAAATTAAGCCATTAGAGCTTATTAACATACATCATTGATTCTATTCATAAATATAGTTACTTAACAAGATTAGGTCAAATTTAGGCCAAAATGCAATTACAACAACAACAACTCCAAGTATAAAATCAATTTCCAAATTCTTCATACACAATCAATGCCCCAATCAAACTATTAAACAATTCCCACAACTTTGTTGTCAATCAGTTAACACACAACAATAAAACAATTTTGCTTGATACAACTTCAAATCTAAGTTCGATTTTAAAAAATCAAACACAAATTTTTAAATTGTATACCCACTTAATTACCAAGGTTTAAAAACATTGCTTCCACTAAGGGAAACATCCAAATCATTAATTGCCAACAATCCAAGGGATACGCCACAACTTACCTTCAAAATCAGCCGACTCATTGATGCGCCATTAATTTATCAATTGCAGAGATAACGATGACTAACACAGATCAGGTGTTTTTGTTGAAGACTGAACGAATTCAATGAACCAGCCCAAATAAACTCAAATTTAAATTCATGAATTTAACGCAAATTAACTTCTGAGTGTTTGAACACCATAAATCGAAGAAAATAATAGAAGCAATATATAAATGATACCCTTCCAACTTCAGTATGTTCAACAACACATAAATGAGGGATTCCGCAAATATGAACCACTGACCAAGAGTTGAAAATCATGGCAAATATGGTTAACAAAACAGAACTCAACGGGAAATAAGAGATAAAACGGGGCAAATAACAAAGGAACAACAAACGCCAAAAAAACAGTCCATTAGTAGGACTTTACATCCTTGTCCTTTAATATAACTCTAAAAAGACACAAGTACCCCTGGATATACTAGATAGGTATATCTACTGGATATACCTGAAATTCCCCTTTACTTAATTACTTGTAGACCTGTAGTTGTACTGAGTATTTTTGACGAGCCAGCTTTTCAACGTTTACATTGGTTTTTTGATGAGACATTATTAGCTACTAAATGGTGACCCTTCTCTTTGATATTCCAAACTTTAAAAAAATTGGATCGTGTTTTTTTTAACATCCCTAATGGCAGGAAGTCATGAACTTCTTGAAAATAGAGGCAATATTTATTTTTCGGCATATAGGATGATTCTTTGATGGTGATGTTAAAAATACACCACCAAAGTCAAAATTTGTCATGTGAATATTAGTCATTGATATTTCCAAGTACGCTATGATCATTGACTAAGATTATTTCAATATAGAGTCATCTCATCTGAATTATAAGCGATTAAAAGGGTAATCTCGTAATTACCACGAATCAGAAAGATCTAGAAGAATTCTACCTAATAGAATTCTGTTAGGAACAATATTCTAAAAGATACCTTTATTGACATATAGGCTTAATCAACAAAGACAAGTAATGACAGTATCGTAAATATAGGCTCTTCTATTGATCTTTTTTTGATACTGGGTTTGGCCCAATATCCAGTGGGTCGGAACACCCCCCATGGCTCCCAAGTCCCAACTAACCTCCGCACACAGCAAAAAATTATAATGTATAGCCCGTATTTGAAAATTGTATAATAAAACAATAAAAAATTTCATGTGATTATCTTTTTTCCTTTAATATAAAGGAAAAGCTCAAGGCTCAAGGCCCTCAAGCGCTCCCATAACGTTAGATAAAATAACTAAAAATGTAAATATTTAATGAATCTAAACATTGCTTTCACTTATATATTGACGTGTAAATTTGACATATATTTTTCAAGATTAATACCATTAAAGGAAATATATTTAGTTCCTATATAACACCCGGGAGTTAGATGTATCGTTATATCTCTATTATATAAGTGAAGGGGGGAGGAAGACGTTGTCCCCCCTTCAAAAAACCAAAACTACCCTTAATGAAATTTCAATATTTAGAAAAATCACAAAAAAAACATTTCCATTTTCGAATTTGTCATATTAAACAAGTTAAATATGGTATATGCATCAAATTATCATTAAGGGTAATTTAAGCTATATTGAAATCCACATAAAATATCTATTTTACCCTTAAAAAAATGTTTGTACTTTGTAAGTTGATTTGTTTTTGTGACCAATTAAAAAAGATTGCATTGATTATGTAAATTTATTAATGATCATTTTTAATAAATACCAATTAACATCACTTAAAAAAATCATTAAATGATTTTTAAAATTTTTTATATTGATAATGGAAAATTAGAGAAATTTCTAAACAAACCTGTAGATTGATTTAATAAATCAATCCAGTGTCATATTTGTATAGGGTTATGTGATTATGTACAACTTTTGGGTTAATTAGGTAGGATATATTTTGACCCCAAAAGTTACACATAATTACGAAACCCTATACAAATATGTCACAAGATTGATTTATTAAATCAATCTGATTAGAAACTCCCCATAAAATTAGTGGTCAAGTAATATACTTAATCATAACTTTATATCACAACATTATTTTAATTTGTAATACATAGCATATAAATTATTACTTTAGAACTGTTTTTAAATATTGTAATTTTGTACATCAGTACACGCATCGCGTGCATAAAAAAACTAGTAAATACGTGCTGTAACTATTGATAGTCACCAAAATAAAGTCAATAAATACGGTAATATTCAAAGTGGAACAAATTTTTTTTAAAAAAAAAAATGAAGGGGGCACAATAATTTTATAAAATTTTGCAGTACAAAATAATTTTTTTAAAAAAAAAATAGAATGGAGTACGGAGTAGTTAATTTGCATAGGTGGAGATTGGTTTTTTATGGTTGTTTTGGGGTGTAAAAGGTGGGTTTGGTAGTCTGATTATAGTCATTCTTAACAAGATGGCGGCAATGCATTTGCAATAATGTCAAACTATCCTACTACATATCCCTTGCAATAATGAGGATTTTAGGCATGGTAATTGCTAAATGCAATTTTTAAAGCTCCTACTACTACCTACATAACAAACGCACTTACACATATTTGCATGCAATGAGTTCTCTAATTTCAAACTCCCAATATATAGTACTCACAAGCAACCTATCCTATGTCATTTACTAACTTACAATTACAACTCCAACCAGCCATCGTCGCAATAGCTAGCAAGTCGAGATGAAAACTGCAGCAAAATCAATTCTATATTCAAGTCCAAGTCCGATTAAACAAGTGGTACGTCTTGGTGTGGTGGTTGCTCACCTCGATCGAGAATGAAAAGAGATATAGCAAAACTGAAACTGCTTCAGCTTGGCCTCGATCCCGCATCCTTGCGCAATGGATACAAGTCAGAAATAAAGCCACTGCAGCAAAATGGATCGGACAGCTAAGTTTTATTTGACATGCAAAATTAATTAATACGTACTCTTTCGTTTGAGCTATGAACCTATGATTCATTTAATAATTAATCTGGCCGGATGGAGTAAGCTATGTTGTGTTTGAATTGTCTCCTTCTATTAATAAGTTGTGATACCAAGGATTTAAGCTATGTTGTGTTTTTTAAATTAGATGAAAAAAATGTTCGGATGTTCGATAAAATATCACAAATTAATAATAGGTGTTTTTTCACAATTCCCTTAAATGCTAAAAAAAGAAAATTATTCTTTGTGAAATATAATTTTGTTATTACTTTTAATTCAAAATTGAGGAAATGACACTATAGGTCCACTACTAAATAATCTTTTCAACTCCAAATTTACAAGATTACCCCTATGTTTCATTTTATTACGCTAACTTTTTTGACGCAATTTTAGGGTTTTTTGCGCCACCATCTAAACCTCTTTCTCTCTCCTTGCATTCTTTTTGTTTGAGACTCTTCAAATTTGATCAAAGTTTCAATTTCAACATTTCAATCTCAATTTCATTCCTCAAGGTATTGTAGTTCTTATTCTCCATCTTTTGATTCATTTTATGCTTTTTAAATTGATCATAATTGATAAATGTAATTATTAGTTATCTAGTCCTAGTCTTTATTACTTCAATGCTTATTTTATTGCTTTGTGGCTTGGTTTTCTGTGGCTGTATAATCTTGTTTAGAACAAGTGAGCAGTTTCCCTTTTGTTAGGATTAGGATATGTTACTCTTTCGTTGTTTTTTCTTGTGATTTTGAATTTTGATAATTGATTGCTTGAAAATAGATTTTATGATTTATTTCTTTAAGACCTAAAACTCAATTTATCGATGCATGAACATTATATTGATCCGAAGATGGTACTTCATATATAATTAGATTAAAATAGAGTATATGAAATAAATATGTATTTTTTATAAGAAAAAAAAAACAGCTGTTTTTTTATATATGTTTAATCAGATGATCAATCATTATTATATGGAGGGGTTAATTTGGAGCGGAGGTAAGGTTAATTTTGTGCAAAATTATACTACTAAAAGATGTTTAGTTGATATGCTATGGGAATTAAATTGTCATGGATACTAACCTCTCATGGTAATTTACATATATCTATTTAGTGAAATTGAATTGGCTTATTTAGTGTGTTTGGTTGAGTTCAAGTATATTTTATTTCTTAGGAACAATAATAATCAAGGGAGGACTCGATAAATAAACTCATACAATACATGAAATTTTTAATTTTTACAATTTGCACCTTTTTGGGGGGAAGATGTAGGTTAAATTTCTCTTTCATAGATATTAGAAGTTTCGGCCATGGAATGAAAATATGATTCATACATTSTATTTCCTATGATTTACTAGAAGTTTTTTGTTGTTTATGAAATGGTGGCCTGGGAGTTTTTCAATGATTATTTCTAGTGTTTTAATTTGTAGGATTTTTATTTTACTAGGAATTTTTATTTCTTTCATTTTATTAATTAAATTTAAGACAACCAAACAATAAGTACACAATTCATTTGAAGGAAAATTGGAGTATTTGATTGCTCATAAACAATGGAAGCTAACAAGCTAAGGAACCATTTACAAAAATTGGCTGCATCACTTCAATACAACACAATAATACATGATGAATACATATAGCTGGTGATAGGTCTAGTATTTAGTACCGAAAAATAAGGAGCAGTACAACATAGTAATTAATTCATTAATTCTATTTTGCATTTTTCATCAAACCATTATGATAACAACAATAGTGAACAGTACAGGGCCTACAACCCATCGGCCCGAACATTGACCCGGTCTGCTGTGTAGCGGACAGGAAACTCTGATCTGTGCTTGTCTCAGCCTGGATCCGGCCCGGCCCGTGTTGTTGTGCATTCTAATGAAACAGCTATGCATGCATTGCTTCTTAATTAGTACTGTAGCTCTCAAGTCTCAAATCCTAACACCCACACTCTCCTTCTCCCATACATACACCTGATCTGATGAGTGATGACCCTGTCAAGCAGTGCTACTTCCGGCGGCAAGTTCATATTCACTGAGTATCATGTTTATATATTATTATTATTATTATTACTTTATCTTGTTTTTTCGAGTCATTTCTAGTCTATTTAGTGGATATGCCAAAATTGCATATCCACTAGCTGTAATTATGGGGAAAATAAAGTTATTTTTTAACGACAATATTGTAATTATGAAGCAACGTTGTTTTCTCCATAATTATAATATTGCCAATAGATAGACTAAAAATTTTGCTTGTTTTTCATATGCCTCCACTCGGCATACTTGGCTGATTTCATTGTTTTATAGATCGATGGATTTGGAAAGGTCAGGGATTGGGCGCAACTGCAGCTGTGCCCTTCATACTTTTMTGAGACTATGTAAGTACATTGTGACTGCATGTGAAAATTATATATCCTGGAGGAGTTTTCATGATGATGATGAAACTTATTCTTTTGGTTGATAAACTTATTCTCCAGGCCAATTCGCAAGTGATTATTGTTGGTGGGAGTTGCAGCGGATGTATGATACCTACTTTCCCAATGGTATATATAAATATAGAATGCAAATCGTTAATAAATATCTATGGAAGTCACATGTGATGCTATAGATACATATATGCGACTTACTTACTTACAAGTGCGTTTTTTGTAGGAGCTTTTACAAATGGCGGCCTTGTTTGGCAGAGCAGCCCTCCTATTGTGTTGTACAATGGACATCCTGTTATTTTACAGGGGGGGCAAATTTTCCTCTACTTTGGTGATGGTGCTGCTGGTTACAGCGGAGGTTCTAATTTCAACTCAGGGAGGAACTTCAACGCATCCGGCACCCAGATGAATGGCGACGTTGATGTCCGCAGTGGAAACTTCAACCAGAGGGATGCTTTCACATACTTTAGTAACATAAATTATGGCTGATCCGTCTAAGGATTCACGGATTCTAAAGCAAGGGCATGCATCATGCATCATGCGTCATGCATGCACGCAGTCCTTGGATATACTACAATTTTGTAATGCCTACTTACATACCGGCCTTGGATGTAGTTAGTTGTGTTGAGTTTTATTGACCAGATAGGGAGCTTTTCAATATGCATGTAAAGGCCTTGCCCTATTTATTTTTAGGGTTTTTTTTTTTAGAAACCCCCATGCCCTAAGTTTGACACTTTTTGTGAGACACCCCCTTTATTTTATTTTTTTACAAAATCATCTTATGTTTGCCAACGTTAATGGTTACACTGTTACACCCTTAAATTGCATTGTCAGAGGGGGCGGAGTTAGAAATTTAGAGGCCCCGTGCAAGATAGTAAAAATGGATCTTTAAAACGCAAATAATTTTGATTAAAGTGAAAAACCTCAAATAATTTATCAACGTGCAAATGGATGAGTTAATAGCCTCATTTATTTAGGTTCCTTTTGGGCTAGACTTAATTGAATAGCGAAAGAGAGATATTAGATGAGAACACTGAGAAAGAATGAGAGGGATATGAGAGATTGAAACTTGAAAGGAGAGTCACGAACATCAAGTTAAAAGCCTCATTTATTCGGCTTCTTTTGGGATAGACTTAACTGGGCCTAAGCTTTGATGCTTTCCAACCGGGTACCTAGTGGGTATCGGGTCCAAAATATATAGAACCGGAATTGGAATCGGTTTTGCACTCTCGCCCCTAATGATTACCCTTTAATGAGTTGGGATCCTCTAGAGTTTGAAGATTGATAGACCCCCCTAATTGAAAATTTTAATATGGTTCATTGGGAATGGACCACTAGCATTACTAAGCGGCCAATAGGATTGCAGTAAGTGTCTTTTCGAAGTCTAATAATTGACTTTCGGTTATGGCAAGGAGTATGGTAATTAAGAAAAAAATTTATTTACTTAATTTCTAATATCTTTAATTATATAATTATCTAATTTCCTTTATATTCTCAGAAAATATAAAATTAAATTACGTTTTTTCACTTAATTAATTTTGATAATGTAAAATTCTTTTTTCTGAAACTTTGTAAATTTAATTTTCGGATTTCCAGAAATCATTTCCAAAAAATTATATTACTATGCTTTTGTTTGAGACTACCCACAATCAAGTATATCATGTTCGAAGAATTTTCAGCACATCATTGATGTTTCAGTTCAAGAACTTCAATGAAGGCGAATGATGGATTTCGAACTTTTGAAAAACATCGCACAAAAAAGGTGRAATTTTGTTGATTTTTGAGAATTTTTTTCGAGAATTATCATCATCCTATCACATATGTCGTTGGTCAGAGTTTCAACTCATATGACCCATAGAAGAAGAAGACGAAGGTTGATGGTAATCGCTATGCGTTTAGGGGTTTGCGTCAAATTCGATGTCAGGTCATGACAAAAAAAATATTTTAGTCATTGTCAGTGTATGTGGTGGACATAACCCAGCTATAACAAAGTTGGATTTGTATAAACACATGCAAAAGTAATATCCAAAGTATATCGTGGAGATTACCTAAACTTCATTAACTGAGCTTAGCTTAAATTCATCCCCTTTTGTAGTCAACAAAATAACATAAGAAAAGTGGGAAATAAATATCAACATACGATTCTTTCACTATGATTTTGCTTATTTTCCTCCAAAAATATAGTAAGAAGATATATATACAATTACGTAGATTACATATATAAAATATTCTAATGCATAAAATACAACATCATATATATATTTTAATGTCTAATGACAGTAATATATACATGCATGATATATTCTAATCTATATCATTTATTTACACATATATTTATTAATTCAGACGTTAATCTTGATAAGGCAAATTTAAATTTATTTATTTCCTAAAATGAAGCAGTTAGTTACATTAGATAAGATGTCATTACCTTTAATTTATCTTTTTAATTCAATCATGTAAATACTTTCTTCGTTCAAACATTTTAAGCTTTGTTGAATACAATAATTGTGGGTATGTGCATGACATATTCATTTAAGCCTAAAATTTTCTACTTAATTTAAAAAAAAAAACTATACGAAGTATAGTGAAAGAAGAACACGGCTCAAAAATAAAAATCCAAGTAAATTAAATACTCGTATGTGATAAAAAAAATTAACGTTTGGTTATGTCCTCAAACAACATTGGCAATGACCCTTGTTTTAAATTATATCACCATTATCAAATGCAACGAGCCTATTGTGCTTAATTTCTTTAATCCCATAACTAAAAACTTCTTCAAAAAATCATGTACTCCCTCCGTTTCATGAAAYTCATGCCACACCCGTTTATTTCACTATTTACAAGTGAAGAGAATCTTGTAAATAATTATCAATGTATAGTTATAAATATAGTCATGTGGGGTCTGAATTGTTTGATTCGTATTAATGAATAGAGTATTAATATTCAATTGTTATAATTTTCTCAAATGTGTAACTAAAGATATAAGCGATACAAAACATGCATTGGGAAGCGTATGAATAGTAACCRGCAAGATCTTCATGGAACAGAGTACAATAATCTAAAAAGATTGCATACTATACAGTATACCTCCTAAAAATAAGGCTAAAATTAAGGTAATGATATTTATCTAAAAATTACTTAAATTAGACCATCATTGTTTTGAAATGGTTGAGTAAGATTTGAAATTACTTAAAAATTATAAAAATATATTATTCCAATAACAAAGAAAACTTTTCATAAGGTTTGAAAAAATAGAGCTAAAAACATGGAAACAACACTTTAAGATTATTTTTAAAAATAAAAGGAGTTATAATCGGGTGGTTAAGAGAATCAAGATGTTTACTTGCACCATTTTTTTCAAAATTATCAACGTCTGGTTATATCTAGAAAATATGTTGGCAATGACCATGAATATAATATTACACAATGACACCAACCCATCTATGGCATAACGATTACCATCAAAATCAAGCCTTCTTCTTTCTTGGAAAATTGAATTTGGAGCCCCATGGATGTTAGTGATCGACGTCATAGGTGACTGGCTAATGAAAATAATTGGAAAAATTTCCAAAAATTCTGCAAAATTTTGATCGCACAATCCGATGTAACAGTCCGATAATATTTTATTATCGCTTTCTATATAAATTGTTATCAAATAATATCAATATTTTTTTAATAAATTGTCATCATTTTATGTGTATAACTGATTACTCATAGATTGTCAATATAGTTTTATACATTATTACCACCATTTTATATTTTAATATTACCATTATTAAATCTAACGGACCTAGCGTGTTTAATTTCCTTCATCCCGTGACTTAAAACTTCTTCAAAAAATCACATACAATAATTTGATATCCCGTAACTTAATTTCCTTAACCCCGCATCGAGCCTAGCCTCAAAAAAGACTGAATTAGTACTTGAACCATTTGTGTTAGGTTATTGACATCTGGTTATAATTTGGTTATGACTACACTTGGCATTGGAAATTGCCATAAATATGGTCAATAGCAATCGAAGTTAATTCGTAAATTGTATTTTCTGGTTGTGTCCATCGAACATGTTGGCCATGACCTAAAAACGAATTCGACACAAACCCCTAAACACATAGCGGTTACCATCAACTTTCGTCTTCTTCTTCTTTGGGTCATATGACTTGAAACTTCATTAACGCCAATGACCGACGACATAGGTGTTAGAGTGATGATAATACTCGAAAAAATCCCCAAAAATCCATAAAATTCCGCTCTCACAAACTGATCGTATATAAACATTTTTTGTGCTACATTTTTCAAAAGATTACTTACCGAGATTCGACTTCAATGGAGTTCTTGAACTCCAACGTTAATGACATGCTAAAAGTTCTTCGAATATGATATTCTTCAAAAATAATATGTTTATTCTTTTTAATAAATTTGAAATTAAATTTATTTTCTGAATTTTCGAAATAAATTTTTTGAAATTTTTGAAAAATATTTTCTGAATTTTCGAAATTTATTAGTGAAATTAATGAAACAAATTAAGTATATTAAAATAAGGGAAATGATATTTCAAAATAGGAAACTTATAAAAATTTGCCTAAAATCTAAAGTCAATGGTTGACTTCGCATGGACACTTGTTGCTATTCTATTGGTCACTTGTTATTGCTAGTGATAGTACATTCTCAATGGACCATAGTAAAATTATCCCCCCCCTCTTAATACATTACGTTCATCCTAAGCATGGCATAAAAATGTGACCTGTGTTTTGGAGTAACAGCGTGATATCACCTGGGCTCCAAGATCCAATCAGTCAGGTTGCTTGAAAGTTAATTGATACAAATATTTTTAATATGTCTTGGGTGCACCCTAAGAGAGTCTAAGACCACCTAATTTTACATGGTCCCCAACCCCTTCTCTCCCCCCCCCCCCCCACACACATAAACATACCACGTACACGCTATTTGCAACTTTTTTTAAAAAAACAAGCTTTTCATTCATTCTTTCCATTTTCAATTCATCTCTTCAAATAAATCCCCAATTTATTTTCTCTCTCCTAAGACTGATATTTAAATTTTATGATTTTGTATGTGCGATCAACATCGTTATTGATTTCAATTTACAGTACCGAATGTTCAATTTTCTACATAAAATATTCAAAGTCCTGCATTCAATATTCAACTCTTTTTTATCAAATTTCAATCCATTTAAGACTTGAACATTTGTTTATATTTTTGAAATTTCAATTTATTATTATAAAATTATATCATATATTTTTAGTTTTGTATGTATGATCTACTATATATTATTGTAGTTTGTTATTTAATTTTTATGAGTTTTGTATGTATCGTTCATGCAATTTGTTTTTAATTTCAATTTACAGTATCAAATATTCAACTTTACGAGTATAAATATTCAACATCCTATATTCAATATTCAATTTTAATTTTAATTTTAATTTTAGAAACAAATATTTGAACCACAATCTTCAATGTTTCACTACTACAAAAATAGGCAAAATCACCATTTCTAATAAATGGTTAAGTCAAGTCACCGGTCTCTTACCTTAAGAGACCGGATTTTCACATTAAACGGTCTCATAAATCTATTTAAGAAACCGATTTCAAAAAACACGTCTCTTAAATTAACATAAGAGACCAGTTACAAAAAACACGTCTCTTAAATTAACATAAGAGACGCATATTCACATTAACCGGTCTTATAAATCCATCTAAGAGACCGATTTCAAAAAACACGTCTCTTAAATTAACATAAGAGATCGCATATTAAAAAGCCGGTCTCCAATCTTATATTTATAAAATTTATTTTATTTACAGTTGTATACAATTATAATCTCTAAAATATCCGTGTTTTTTCCTCACATCTACTTTAAACTCACATTTGTCTCTCATCACTTCCACCTTTCTATCTTCCCTGATCTTTTTTTTTAAGCATTCTCTGATCTTTACTCTATCCTCTTCTTTAAACTCACATCTCTCTCTTCCCACTTCCACTCCCATCAGCACATCATCGACATCACGACATCCACGACATCCACCGACTTCCACCATCTCTCTACTCTTTCCCTATCCTCTCTCATCGTCGTTCGTCGATTCAACCTCACCACGGTGCTTTCGTCGTCGAATCAGTCCACACCCAGAGATTGTTCGTCGTCGTTAACTCAACCCCACAACGGCGTTGTCGTCGTCATCGTCGGCGGTTCTTTGAGGTTGATTCGATTGAGTTTTCGTATTTTTGGGGGTTTTTCAATTTTTCTTCATTTTATTTTTCCAAATTCCAATTTTTTCTTTCATTTCTTTGTATCAAAGTTTGGATTTGATTTTTCTTTGTTTTTGTTTAAACCAGATTTTTCGTTCATCGGCTTTCTCTCTTGCACCACCTTGCCGCACTTCCTCGTCGCAGTTTCGATTTATTTTCAGTATATTTCGCTTTTCTTTTCTAATTTGTGTTTTTTTCTTGCTTCAAATTAAATTTATTTTGAGTATTTGCGGTTCTTCAAGCCTCAGATCTGTTTTTTTATATGTAAAAAGAATTATTCTTCATTGTTTTATTTTTTCGTTTCTTGATTTTTTTGCTTTTTTGATTGATTTTTTGTGGTTAATTTTATTTTCTTGGGTTGATTCTATTTCGTTTTTCAGGCACGAAGATGGCGATTTGTTCTGTTATGATACAATCTAGAATGTCTTTCGATTTTTCAAAATTGGTAACATCATTGAACAATAATCTCTCTGTGATTTCTATGGGTTTTTCGTTCTCGCTAATTGGTTTCTTCGTTCTAGTTTTTTTCCCTTTTTATTTTGATGATGAGTTCAAGCCTTAATCGAAGTCTTCCTGAGTTTAAGTTTTGGTAAATTAGCAACTATGGGGTTATGATAATGCTCTGTATTTGTCTTTCATAGATGCTTTGAGCAAAAATAATTTCACGAACAAGCTTAAGTTGTCTTTCATAGATGCTTTCATATTATTCTTTTATATCTAATAAATTAATCTAATTTAAATAAGTATTTACTGATGTTCATTTTTTTTATATTGTGTTGTTTTTTTTTTGCTTGATTGTTGAACAGGTACTTGGCTTAATTATTAGCAAGTGATGATGATTTTTTTACAAGTTGCAAGTGATGAGGAGGTTTTTTACAAGTGAAGATGATTGTTTTTTGGTGTAGTTTAAATAAATTAGTTGTAATTGTAACTGTTTAATGGTATTTTAATGTTTTTACATTGTTACTTGGATTGTAAATTTAATTAATCATAAAAATTAATTATAGAGATACATGTATTTCATTTATATTTATTGTGTATATTATGAATATTGTGTACAATATAAATTTATTCTACGGTATGTATACTGTAGTTATATTTTTTTTTTAAAAAAAAAACAACTAAGAAACCAGTTATCATGAAAACTGGTTTTTTGTCTCCATTAAGAAACCAGTTTCATGCAATTTAAGAAACATTTCAGAAAACTGGTTGCTTTGTCCTAAATATAAGAAACCAATTTTTCAAAAACTGGTTGCTTAGGTGTATCAAAGAAACCATTTTTAAATTTTAAATGGTTCCTTAAATCAAGGCAAAGAAACCAGTTTTAATTTATAACCTATCTCTTATATTAACCTAACAAACCAAAAAAAAAAACTGATTTCTTAACCTAAGAAACGTGCCAAATATAAACGTGTTGCAAAGTGGTCTCTAAGGCCATTTTCAACCGGTTTCTTAGGCTTTTTTTGTAGTAGTGTTTCGTATGCAATTTCAACTTATATATATATATATATATATATATATATATATATATATATATATAATATATATATATATATATAAATATATATATATATATATATTGTAAAAGTTCAGTGGTAAATATTCAATTTTAGTCATCAATCTTCAATTTTTTAATGCAATATTCAGCTTTTTTAATCACTTTTTTGGTCTTTTTTTTTTTTTGCATATATCTTATGCATGTTTGTAATCTAAAACAAAAAAAAGTACAATGTTTTTATTTCAATGTTCAACAGTAAATATTCAGTTTATATTTATATTCTTCAATACTCCTTCCATTCCTTGAAATTCCTACCATACACTATTTGGGTGTAAAATATAGAAATTAATATAATATGAGAAGTGGGGTTAAAAAGTAGATTTAGATTGGARAGAAAAACAAATAAAATTACAATTTTTTAATACACAAGTGTATTGCAAGTAGTATGATGTGTTCCACATGGTGGACCACCATAATTAAAAAAATAATATAAAGTTTCCTAAAATGGAATAAAGTGAGAGTGGTAGGAACTTTAATGAACATCCAAATGAGGGAAGTGGTAGGAACGAAGGGAGTATTTCGTATGCAATATTCAGTTTATTATTTTTTTTCTTCAAAGTTTTTTTTAACATTAATGTCTAGTAGTAGTATTCAATTTACAATTATTAATCTCCAACATTTTGTATTCAATATTCATTTTTTCCAGATTTGTTAGTGTTTATGTTTGTAATTTTTTTAAAAAAAATTATTACAAGCTAGGTTGTTTTATTTCAATGTTCATTAGTAAATATTCGATTTATTATTTACAATCTTCAACATTTTGTCTGTAATATTTAAATTATTATTCAACTTTTTGTAAATGTTTTTTATAATACCAATACTTCGTAGTAATATTCTAGTTTACGATTATCATACTCCAACCTTTTCTATTCAATATTCAATGAAAATAAAACTAAAAACGAAGAAAAAGAATTTAAAGATAAAAGAGAACAAATCCTAAAACTAAAGCCTAGTGATGTTCACAATTGAATTGTTGCCACCAAGTTTCGCCAACATATCATTTTAAATCACCGAATCGCTGTAATCTTCATCCGATCCTTATCATCGTCGTTTAATTTTTGATCGTCACCAACATCATGATCATTCATCTATCAAAGAATCATCATCGTTTAGGGCATTAGTAATAAGAGGTTTGTGGAGAGTTTTGTTTTGTTTTTTTTAGGTTCATATATAAACAAACCTCCTATTGCTATTCAATTTTGGTGGGATTCATATATGAGAGGGGTTACAAAATAGTGAATGATTTGTATATGGTGGTGTGGCATTTTGGTGGGGCCATGAGGTTAAAAAATGTAATAGTAAATTAAAGTATGAAAGAAAAGTAGTAAAAAAAAWTATTTTAAAATGAGGTTTAAATTGTGAGTCCGAATATAAACCTTTGGAAAGATTTGTCCTTTGTGAAAATGTGATGTGGCATGAGAATAAACCTCAAAGAGTTTTGTGCTATTGCTATTGCCCTTAACAATCATTGAAACTTCATCACCGTCATTAGTTGGTCGAATTCTTTCCTTATATCCAT
This sequence comes from Bassia scoparia, assembly GCA_008642245.1. NCBI lineage: Eukaryota > Viridiplantae > Streptophyta > Magnoliopsida > Caryophyllales > Amaranthaceae > Bassia > Bassia scoparia. The sequence continues at coordinate 144,057 of SNQN01000105.1, forward strand.
GTTTTAGGTAAGAATGTTCAAATAGAAGAAGAAATTCAACAAAATTATGAAGAAAAATGATTATTTTTTTTTAGATTATGGTAATGGAGGAGGGAGAAGTTTGATTAGAAGAAAAAGTGTGTGACATATTTTAAATTTTTTGTTTCTGAATTATTTAGGGCTTTATCATAATATAGTACTAGATAACAAAGTTATTAAAATCGCGATCCACGATCCTACATGGGGCAAACGACTAGGATCGCTATTAGAATCGGTCAAAGGTAGAATCACAAGTAGGATCGTTAGAATTGGTTAGAAACGATAGAATCGCGATTCTACCAATCCTACCAAAATCTCTATTATATAAGTCAAGGGGGAGCAATGGTGTCCCCCTCTTAAATTACCATATTACCCTCTTACATACAAAAAATAATCAAAAACATTCCTAAAACAATCCAATTTATTCTAATCAATGCACAACAAATAAGTTAATGAGACAATTAATTATATCAATCAACAACTTTAAATCAATTATTCATAAATTGAAAAATAATTAACAATTACTATTCAAATATTCAAACAATCACTACAATTAATCATGAAATTAAATTATTTAGAAAATTTATTTTTCAATTGCACACTTTACAAAAATGAAATTTGGAATATCAATTGCAAGTAAATGCATTATACTACTGTATTAAACTATCAAATCTAAATTTTGTCTGCACGATATTTGGAATACCAATTGGAATGTATTATAGTACTGCATTAAACTATCAAATTTAAATTTTGCCTGCACACATAGCGTGCAAAAAAAAAGCTATAAATAAATGTTGATTAATTTATAAATTTATCTAAGTACTACATAGTAAAAAAATTATAGTCAACCATTCAGTGGCCAATTGAAATATTTTTCATATTATTGTTTACTATTAAAATAAATTTTAAAACGCTAAGCACGCATCGCGTGTTAAAAAAAACTATACTTATAAGAATAAAGGCTTTAAGCSTACTTTTACTTAATTTGGGCCAGCCCATTACAATTTTTTTACAGCACACATTCACGTATGCGTTGATTTCATCTACTTCTTTTACTCACTCAAAATCCTTATTTCTTTCTCTCTCTTCACCTTTCTTTTCATTCACAATTCACAAAGTGATTTCATCTCTAATTCATCAAAAAAACTTGTTGATTTGTTGCTCCCACTTAACTTTGTCGTCACTCCTCAAGTATACATGTTATTTACCTTTTTTTTTTAGAAAAAACTTCTCTTCTCTAATTCCTAATTCATCACAAATTCGTACAAAAGCTAAAAACTCCAAGTTTTTGTTTTAAGTTCGATTTCGATTCTTTTGTTGATTTTTTTTCAAAGTTTTTTTCAATTTAAGTTTTAAACTAAAAATGTTGACTTGCTACTAGTTTTAACTTTGATTCGATGCTAATTTGTTAATTGCTAAAGCTAAATAATATGTTTTAACCATTTCAATAGATAAGCTAATTAAGATTTTTTCTTCTATTTTGTTAATTTTCTAATAATATGTTTTTTTTCTTCTAATTTGTTAATTAAGATTTTTTACGCTTAATAATGTGGTTTGATTTGATGCTAAGTTAAAGATTTTTCTTTTGTTGGTTTTGATGAATTTTCTAAATACTAATTAAGCTAATTCCCTAAAATTATATAGGCATGTCAATTCCTTAAAATATGCCGGAACAACTAGTCCTGGAACTGATGTTGGAAGTAATAATGTAGATGATGGAAGTTTTAGATATGATGATGTGTGTCAGTGTGTGTAAAACTATTATGTGATTAGTGACTATTGTATTTTGCACTTGTTTGTGGTGGACTTGTGTAATTTGAGTTTTACCTTTAAATTTAATATGATATTGTGATTTGTTAAAGTATTTTAGTTATGTAAGATCATTAAATAACATATACGATGCTTTTTACATGAATATGCATGCATATCCTCTACTTAATAATATACAATTTGAATAATATGAAATATTTCACTTTATTTTGCTCAAATATAAGCATACAATTGTTGAAAATTAGAAAAATATTATTATTATTATTATTACAATTTTTGTAGGATCAATCGATTCTACAATACGAATCTACGATTCGATCCCACCCCTCTCTTTCGATCCAAAGTAGAATCTCAATCCTAACAACTTTTCTAGATAATGCCCGAGCATATGTACGATTTTAAATAAAATACAAATTGTTCTAAAGTAAATTAAAAGTTGACATTTTTAATATTGTAATTATCTAAAAATAAGGTTTTATTTTCAACATTTTTTTTGTAGTTTTTTATAGAGAGACATTTTTTTAGTTGTATATGAACAAATAAATATACAAAATTTTATTCAAAAAACACATTTAATAATCTTTATTAAATATTTTTTTTACATCTTACTATCCAATAATTAATAAAGTGCTATTGAAAGAGAAATTTGGGAGGGAACATTTGGAAAGTGGAGTTTGCCTTTTCAATTTCATACATCTCGAATAGTCAAATTACAAATATTTTTCAAAATTCTAGGGATATCAGGCTAGGAGCTCTCCCTCCTTACATTTTCATCCTTTGTAGGGAAAGATTGTGTCTTCTCATTGAAAATTTTATGCTGATAATGTTTTTCTTTTCGGCAAAGCTATTTCTTCTAATCTTGATGAGATAATCTCTGTCCTTTCTAATTTTGGTACTATGTCTAATTTGCATATTAGTCTTTCCAAATCTTCAGTCATTTTAGGCACTCAATGTAATCCCCATAATTTTCAGATATTTATAAATATATTTTCTTATAAATATATTACTGTTTATCTTATAAAAAGATACTCTATATATTTTTATTTAAATGTCATTATTTTCGTTTAAAATATATTTTGTGATAGAAAAGATATATATCTTTGTTGAATTTTATTATTTTHGTGTAAACTATATTTTATGATAGAAATTTATCTTTTCTTCTTTATCCAAAATAAAATAAATAAAATAAAATAATATTTTAAATAAAACCTAGCTAAAACCTAAGTCAGTTAAAAAGGGGATTTTATTTTTTTTACCCATTCACTTCATATGCTTCTTTCAAGTTTTCYAAAAAAAAAATGGGGAGAAAGAGAGAAGTGCGTTGCTGCTGCCCTGCGATGCTGCACCACTGCTGCTGTTGCTCGGCCCTTGTTGCCACCGCTGCTGGTCGTCGGCCAACCACCACTACCATCGGTCCTTCTCTCTCCCATCTTTACGTTCATGTTTTCTTGTTCCTCTTGTTTTAATTCTTTAGTTTGTTTAAGTCTTGAAATTCTTTTTAATCCAATTGTTTATACTAATAATTTTGAGTATAATCTGCTACAAATTACGAAGTTTATGAGTTTTGGTGATATTGATTTTAATTTGTAATTTTCATATTTATTGAATTGCAAAATTAGGGTTTTAATCGGGGTTTTTCACGTTTTGATTAATTTGTCCAGTTTTACTATTCGATTTTATTTATTTATAATTATTTATTAATAATTTACAAAAAACATTTCAAGTAATATTCATACTGATATACACCTTGTGTAAAATTTTCGGAATTTTCTAAGCACATTTACTATTTTAAAAAAAATTGTTTTTGAATTGACAATTTTCGGGTTTCAGGTTCGGATTTTGATTTTTCCTGATTTTTATGTTCATCAATAATTTACTAAAATTTGTATGAATATTCTATATACAGTAATAGACTTTGTGTAAAATTTTCATAAATTTTCGTGATGTTTTAGTATTTTAATAAATTATTACATTAGATTGACAATTATTATTACGAAATATGTTTTGCGCTTAAGATTAATTAAAAATATTTGGCACGAAAATATAAGTTAATTATGATATTTTCAGAGTTATTAAACATATTCAAAGTGATTTTAACCATTTAAAAGTATGGCTTTTAAAGTTTTGAAAGAAATAAATGAATGGTTTATGGTATAAGCCTTGAAGTTAATCTTTAAAACATGTTCAAGGTTGATTTCTAAAAGTTTTATGGGGTTTAAAGGGAATATGTATTGCTGTAATTTTGTGTTAGGAATCAATAATAATTGATTTCTATTTGGTTGTAGGAGGAAATTCTTCTTGAGTTATTGTTGAAGTGAAAAATAAATAGTTGGACTGTATTCTTTTCAAGGTAAGTATTACTTGGGGAATCCTTGATCTTTATGTATGCTTGAGGAGGTTTGATAACTTAGAGGCATGAATAGGAAACGCCCATGGAATTATTTAGTAGTCACAGATAAATTATTTATTTGTATCCTGGTCTATATTCGTGGAAATTTGCTTACTCTTGAGGATTGATATGAAGATTGTTATTAGTCATTTTGTCTTTAATGAACTGGTTTGGTCTATTGGTTGAATTAAGTAGAGTCAAGTATAACTTGCTCCATGAGGTTATTTATAATACAAGGATGAATTAAGAGGGGACGTAGGGTCAAGTGTAACTTACTCCATGAGGTGATTTTATTACTCGTCCATGACATGATGTATGAATTGAGTAAAGGGAAGTATTCAAGTTTTAATGACGAGGTTAGTTGGCTTGTCCAAYAGGTTTATTAATTAAAGRAATGGTTTGTGTTAAAAATAATTGGTATGTGTTTTGTGGTCTTGTTTGGAAGTTGATAAATAATTAACAGTTAAATAATATAATATGAATGAGCAATAAAACTCTAGATTTGTGCACGTCTAGAGTATTGTCAAATCAGGGGTTGGGGTTTCGACTTTATTCGCTTCCTTCCGAGGGCCGTTTGATCAACGCGTCTCTCTTCACTTATTTTATAACAGATTTTTATCCAAATTGGGGTTAGTTTGAAATCTCATCTAAATATGGTGACGGAGTCGCGCCCGTTCGCCATCTATTTACTGGTTTTTGATGCCTTTTGACGGTGAGGCATGGGTTTTGTGGCACCTTATGTCTGATGACACTTGATGTTTGGTTGATGTTCCTAAATTGTGAACATGGGTTTTGGACAGCCTTGTGTATTGCTCATATAATAACAAATGTAGTAAACTATATTGAGTCATGTATTGGAGTCGAGTAAACTATTCTTGCATATACTAATCTGTTTAACAGGAGCGTTTGATGATGTTTGGATAGAGATGTTTTGGAGCAGTTCTATTCGATATGGGATTGGGATTGAGTTATTATGGATATTTGGTTTGTATAAAATGTTGTTGAGTGGTTGTGAACACCATCGTTGGGTTTTTCTTTTGTTTCTTAGCAGGTGTCGTAACTTGGTATGTTCAATTTTAGGGGAGATGTTGTCCGTTTGTTTTCTTGTTTTGTGAGTTGTATGTACTCAGCTTTGCTGATTGCGTGTGTTTTTGTGTATTGTGTGTCGTCCACATTTTCCTTCTTTTGGTGGACCTGTGATGATCCTTATTTCATTTGGAAATTATGGGAAGCAGACTTTAATTTTCACAAGATTGTGCAGGTTGTTGATGGCTATACATGTGTATTTGCAACGTTAGGGTTTTGGGAGTGTTCAAGTGTTATATTCTTGGACTGTTGTTTAATGTTCCATCCTAAAATTTTAGTATTTTGTAATGGGATAAAATGGTTTTCAAGTTTCGTTAGTTTGCCAAAATATTTATCCTCGGTTTTTAATAAAGGGCCAAAGCTGGTTCCAAGTTGTACGGTTTTGGATTCTTTGATGGTTTTCCTAAAGTTGTGTTTGGTTTAGTCATTTTCCGCTGCAATATTCTGAATAAGTCGAAACATTTTCACACGTGGCGATAACATGTCAATAGTTCTCCGTATCTTCAATTAAATATTTAATTTCACAGGAAAAAAGGGAGAATTATGGGGGTGTTACACTCAATCATGTCCAACTGTCCTATTACCTCTACTACAACTTTTGGGAAGTATTTGGGAGTCCAAATTAAACCTCATAGACTCAAAGTGGTGGGCTATTTGATTTATTAAAATAAAACTACTGACAGAATTAGAGGTTGGCAATCTAAGCTTCTGAATATAGCTAGCAGGGCAACTCTCATTAAATTTGTTCTCAATTCCTTTCCAATTTATGTCATGCAGACTACTTTGCTTCCTACTACAATTCTTCACACTATGGAAAAGCATTGTAAGAAATTCCTTTGGAATAGAGTTAATTCTTCCCACTATAGCCCTAGAACTTCTTGGCAGACCCTAACTCAACCCCTCTCTTGTGGTGGCCTTGGTTTTAGGCAACTTGCTGTTTGGAATAAATGCTCTATGGCTAAATTAGGTTGGAAATATTTGACTCAACCTCATAAGTTATGGGTAAAGATTATGAAAGCTAAGTATGACCATTTGGATAACTTTATGGATGTTCCTAAACGGCAACATGACTCTTCTATTTGGTCTGATATCCTTGCAGGCCGTAGCATTCTGAAATCAAGTCTGAAAAGACTTATTGGCAATGGCCGTAGCACTCTTTTATGGTATCATCACTGGGTTGGGGAATCTCCTCTTTATTCTCCTTGACAAAGATATACCTTCTCACATCTCCCACTAGACCGTCTCTAATTTGATTTCTAATGGTTCCTGGCTTCTTGATCCCATCAAACACTTGCTCCCTACCCATATTATTCATGAAATAAGTCTCATTCCTTTATCTATTCATTTTACCATTGAGGACTCATTTCAGTGGACCCTTTCAAACATTGACAATTTTACTATTAAGTCAGCATATTTCAAAAATCACAACCTACCTTCTACTCCTCTTTCCATGACAATCCCTTGGGGAAAATTATGGCACTCTAAAGGTCCTTTAAAGTATAAGATGCTTCTCTGGCATTGCTTCCGTACCATTCTTCCGTTGCAACTCTACAACTCAAAATTCCAAATTTTAACCCTTTATGCAGCAGATGGGGTCTCTATGTGGAACATCACGTACATCTTTTTTGTGATTGTCCTATTTCTGGTTTTTTATGGAATAAGATTTTCAATTCTGGCCCAATTCCCATGAACTTCCCTTTCAGCACTTTCTGGAATAGTACTTGGGATGATTGACTTCTTTTTAATTTTTCAACCACATGGAGACTTTTTTTCTTGGTTGTTATTTGGCGCATTTGGAAAGCCAGGAATAATGCGGTTTTTAATCTCAAAACCAAAGTTATCAGGATCGGGATCCTATTTTGGATCGATATGAGAGATAGGATCGGATCAATAAAATCGGATCGTAGAATCATAAGATTCTACCGATAGTGAAAATAACATTAAGATTATTTTTTTTGCAATAACATATGCCATTAGTAGCTAGAATATTAGAAGTAATCAATTTTTCTCACATAAGAATAAAAATTAAGTGTAATTTCAAGTTTACTAGTAGCTAGAAGTCAAAATACATGTGATCCTACCACTCAAAATTGAAATCCTCATAGGATCGAACGATCCTACAAAATTAAGATTCTACTATAGAATCGGATCGAAAACTCAATTTTGGATCCTAAAATCATAGAATCGTTGGATCTGATGTGGCACGGAAAATCCTTGCCCACGTTTCCTTCAAATATTGGGTCGAAATGATCCACGTGGCAAACGCTACAGATTAAATTAATCCGGACCGAAACGGGACGGAGAACCGACGTTTCTACACTGAAATGGTAGTAAGGAACGCTCGGAAGCATGGATGGATGACAAGTGTCACCCATCCAAGGGATGCCTTGGTTTTTGAGGGATTACCTATAAATACCCCGAAAAACCAAGGAAAACACACACAATTTTCATAGCATTTATTGCATAACTTCCAACTACTTGAGAGAATTTCTTACTACTTTCTCTCTCTAGCTTGGCACTTTTACTTTCCTAACTCCATACTTACTTAAGCATCGGAGGGGAGATAATCCAAATAGGATTATTTTCCTTTGTGCAGGTGCCAGGCAAGTTTTGGGTGCTAGGAGCAAGAAGCAAACCTCTAGTAGCCAGGAGATCGGACATTGCCAGGAGACGTTCAACGTGCAATAGAAGGTCAGCTCTCCAGAGGTAGCATTGAAGGGAAGCCTCCACCCCTCTCTCAACCCAGAAGCTAGGGAAATATTGTAGCCAGGACACGTCATCCCCATTTTATTTGCTACAACATTTGGCGCCGTCTATAGGGAGGCAATCGGAAATGTCTTCAGGAGATGACCATACAACACAAAGGACGATCACACCTCCATCTTCAGAGAAGGAGAGTAATCCCAACGACGAGATGAACGCTGACCACTCCACTTTCCAAGTTGGCCTGGAGGACAACACTGACCTGTCGCTTYAGGACTTGGATAGTAGGTACGTTTCRCATGATACTCTCAAGGATGAAATCTCCAAGGGAGTGGACGAGATATGGGCTCGTTTCTCCCAACAGGACGAGTTGAAGAGTAGACTTGACGCTCTCCAAGCGAAGAATTCCCGCTTGAAAGCCTTGCAGGCAGGCAAGTCTAAGGTGACCGGCAGTGAAGCTTCTGCCAAGTCCCAAGCTTTGGAGTACAACACTCCCATCATTCCCAAGCTCAGAACCATCAAGGTCAAAAATCCAACGCCGAAAGGCAAATTTCAACTGAGCACGTTCCTTTGGAATGAGAAAAGAGCCGGGCCAGGAGGTACCGTATGGTAGCACTCCTAAGCCTGCCAACACAGCAACAACTGCCACCAAGGCAACCTCTGCCAAGGGTGGTCCTTATAGGTTTGATGAAGCCTATGTAGAGGATGACGTTTCTTCTCGCGAGGAGCCAGAAGACGTCAGGACACTTATTGAAAAGAGGAAGCAAGACCATGAAGCTTCCTCCATGGATGCTCGAAAGATCATCGAGATCAAGAGGGAACGGAACCAGGATGCCAGGCTGATCCTGGAGAAGAAGAGAACTAAGAGGCTTAAGCAAGACGCTCGGTATGATGAAGAGCATTCTTTGACTGGTTCCACGCTAGTGTGCACGGACCCTTCCGACCGTTCTTTTAGAACACATGGTCCAGCTCAAAGCGCATCTGGCCAGGCTACCCCGCGATCGCATCGACATGAGCCTGAGGTTAGATCCTACCAACGTGCGGGGTGTCGCCCAGCATAGCCTTGATGTTGACCCCACTTTTAAGCCAGTGAAACAAAAGAAGAGAACCTTGGGTCCGGTTCGAAGCAAGGCAGCCGATGAAGAGGTTAAAAAATTGCTAGACGTTGGGTTCATCCGTCCTTGCCAGTATCCTAAGTGGGTGGCCAATGTGGTCCTAGTTCCCAAACCAAATGGGACATGGAGAATGTGTGTGGACTGCACAGTTCTGAACAAGGCTTGTCCAAAAGATAGCTTCCCACTCCCAAAGATCGACAAGCTAGTAGATTCTACAGCGGGGCACGAGGTCATGAGCTTCGTTGATGCTTATTCAGGATTTCATCAAATCCCTCTTAAGGAGGAAGACAAGGACAAGATGGCCTTTGTCATTGACAATGGGCAGTATTGTTACAAGGTAATGCCATTTGGCTTAAGGAATGCCCCTGCTACCTTCCAAAGATGTGTAAACACCATCTTCACTAAGCAGCTTGGAAGGAATGTAGAAGCYTACATTGATGACATGATCATCAAGAACAAAAAGAAGGAAAATCATGCCAGGGACTTACGAGAGACATTTGACACTTTGCGACATTTCGGCATGAAACTAAATCCGAAGAAGTGCGTCTTTGGAGTTACTTCTGGCAAGTTCTTGGGGTTCTTGGTAGACGAAAGAGGTATTGAAGCCAACCCCGACAAAGTTAAAGCTGTCCTAGACATGCAATCGCCTCGCAATGTGAAGGAGCCTCAGAGACTGACAGGGTGTCTAGCGGCGCTTGGCAGATTTCTCTTCAAATCTGGGGATAAGTGTCAGTATTTCTTCAAGGCAATCAAGAAGAGTGTCAAGTTCGAGTGGAGTGAAGAGGCTGAAGCTGCCTTTGTCAAATTGAAGGAACATTTACACTCCCTTCCTAGGTTGGTAAGCCCTATAGAAGGGGAGACTCTGTACATGTACCTCTCGGTCTCTAAACATGCCTTGTCGGCTGTGCTGGTGGCCGAAAGGGAAGGAGCTCAGTTGTTGGWTTATTTTGTAAGCCATGTACTTCAAGGAGCAGAAATACGCTACGCCACATCTGAAAAGTTTGGCCTGGCACTCATGATGGCTAGCAAGAAACTTCGTCCCTACTTTGCAGCTCATAAAATTGTTGTCTACACTGACCAGCCAATCAAGCAACCTTTGACTAAGTTGGAATCTTCCGGAAGGATACTTAAATGGGCAATAGCATTAAACGGGTTCAACTTAGAGTTCGGACCAAGGAAAGCCATAAAGGGGTAAGCCCTAGCGGATTTTATCGTGGAAATGACCAGACCTCCCCCGGCCGAAACGTCAAGCGACGTGTGGAAATTATTTGTAGATGGCTCATCTACTCAAAATGGCTGTGGGGTAGGAATCTTGTTCAAATCGCCAGAAGGGGACACGTTTGAATATGCCATGAGGTTCAAGTTCCAGACATCTAACAATGAGGCCGAACATGAAGCTTTGGTGGCAGGGATCAGAATGTGTAAAGCGGCTGGGGCACGTAAAATTGATGTTATGTCAGATTCTCAGTTGGTGGTGAGTCAGGTCAATGGTGAATATGAGGCCAGGGATGAAAATATGGTCAAATACTTGGACATGGTAAAAAAGGAAGTTGAAGGATTGGAACGTTTTCACCTAGTGCAAGTGCCTAGGTTAGAAAACAATCAAGCCGACGCCTTGTCCAAGTTGGCTAGCTCGGCTACAGGAGACTCTCCCAGGTCAGTCTTCAATTCTGGGAAGTCAAGAATCAACGGAGTATAGACGAGATAGGTGAGGTCCAGTACATCAATAGGGGAAGCACTTGGATGGACGAGATCATTGAATTCAAACAAACGGGAATCTTACCCCCCGATCCGAAAAAAGCTAAGTATGTGAAGCGGCGGCATACGTGGTTTGTATATTGGAATGCCTAGCTCTACAAGAAATCTTTCTCTCACCCCTTGCTCAAGTGTATTACTCCAGAGAAAGGGGCAGAGGTGTTAGATGAAATCCACCAAGGTTAGTGTGGATCAGATATTGGGGCAAGGTCTTTAGCTGAAAAGACTCTTCGAACGGGATACTATTGGCCTACCTTGAGAGAAGATGCCGCCAATCTGGTCAAGAAATGTCACAAGTGCAAAATTCATGCTCACATTCACCAATGGCCGACAAATCAATTATCCCCCGTGCTATCACCTCTGCCATTTGCCAAGTGGGGTGTAGACATCCTCGGGCCTTTCCCCCAAGCTCCGGGGCAAAAGAAATTCTTGATCGTGGCTGTGGACTACTTCACCAAATGAACCGATGAGAAATATTAAAGTGTTAGATGTGCAAGGGTTCTTAACCAGGAATATCATCACTCGGTGTGGTGTGCCACAATCCATCGTCTTCGACAATGGCCCACAATTTGATTCCAACATTCTCACTAATTGGCTATTGGACCAAGGAATCACCGCACACTTTGCTTCCGTGGCACACCCACAAGCTAATGGTCAGGTTGAGTCCTTCAACAAGATTATTAGTAATGGATTGAAGAAGAAGTTGGACCATGCAAAGGGCCTATGGGTGGATGAATTGTACAATGTGCTATGGTCGATTCGGATAACGGTAAAGAGCTCAACGGGAGAGACTCCATTTACACTTGTCGTTGGTTCGGATGTCGTATTGCCCATTGAGATGTAYGAACCGACACTACGGGTTATGATGTACACCGAGGAAGGAAATTGGGAAGCCATGAAGTGTAATCTTGACCTCATTCCGGAGATCCGAGGCAACGCTCTCCTTCGTCAACAGATCTATAAGTTAAGAATGTCCCGGGAATACAACAAGCGCGTCAACCATAGGCCTCTCCAATTGGGAGACCTTGTGTTGAGGAAAATGGAATCCACGGGAAGGGAAAAGGAAGATGGAAAGTTGACTCCAAATTGGGAAGGTCCATACAAAATTTGTGAAGTGTTAAGGGATGGAACCTTCAAGTTGGAAGATGGTCAGGGGCAACGACTTGCTCATCCTTGGAATACTGACAATTTGAGGAAATTCTATGTTTAAGCAAACATATTTGAGTCGACCTGAAGGCGCTCACCTTAAGTCGAGTTGCCAAGCGTGCACTCGCATTATCAAGTTTGAGTCGACCTGAAGGCGCTCAAAACTTGTAAAATTTTGAAGTATCTAGATTGAATGAAATTTGTACATATGACTAATTTTTAGTTTGGCTTGGGGGAGTTTGAAGCATACTAAAAATTAGTCATATGTACAAAAATAAAAAATGAAAAAAAATTAATCTAGACTCAATTAATTAAYAATTAATATGCCGCTTCCCCGGCAACTGTGCCAAAATTTGACAGGCTTGTCGCATACCTATCAAAAATAACCTATTAAAACTAACTAATGTAGCTAGTGGTAACAGGGTCGAATCCACAAGGAAGCAACAATTAATTATTAACTAATTAAAAAGCATCTAGATTAGTAAAAGAGCCTTTGATTGATTATATTGACTACTACTAATGAAAGCAATGAATTAAATAAGAATAAACTATAATAACTAAAGTCTAGGACTAATGATTCACTATAACAACAAATTAACAATAATTGGGTATCAATAATTCACAATAAGGCACAATCGAACAGGATCAAAGTTCTCTCGAATCGAACTGAACCATAGAACTACTCCTAATCGTATCTCTCGACCTAGGATAGTCTCGTTTTACCTATTGACGTAGATCTTGATTAATTTTCAATCGCTAGATCTAGAAACTCGTGACTAATCTAATTATGCAATTAAGTCGTGCACTACCTAATTGAATAACATGAAGAACAATCAATAAGGAATTCGATAAATTTTCAAAGTATGAATTGATACCAAACCCATGATAATCATATTGACATAGATCCCATTGCCTAGAAAGGAAACTACTCAATCATAATGCATTAAACATAATAAAAGCAATTGAGAAAACATAATTAGACTAATAACAAAGAATAAAAGAGTTAGAGATTAAGAATAATACCAGAATCGCAATAATTGAAGAACTAATGATGAATTATTGAATAATTGAATTAAACTAAAACTAGGGTTTTTTAGAGAGAAAAAGTAATTCTAAAACTAAACTAAAATCTAATATCTAAAGTAGTTTAAAATTAGGAATCTCTCTTAATACTCTTGATTTCCCATGATAGATGGCTTGCTAAAAATATATTATATCCTTGTGAATAATAGCCCAAAAGAAGATAATTAAAATCGGTAAAATCGAGCCTGAACCGATCGGATTAGCCAAACCGATCGGTTCAGGGTAAATCGTGGCAGATTCGCTGGGCTATATTCCGAAGGCCATATCTCGAGCTCTGGTTGTCAAATTAGGATATAACTAATCAAATCGAAGCTCTCGAAGTCTAGTTTCCAATGCAATAAGAATCACACCAATCCGACATACGAAACGTGACGTATGACCAAAAGAGTGAGCATATGTCAAAATCGATGCTTCGCAACAATCATTTTTCGCGTAGCTCCACTCCTAGCTCCTCACTACTCCTTCTAAGGCTCCGTAGTGCTCGCAAATGAATCCAAAATCACTCCAAATCAAGGAAAGCAACCTAAAAATCATTCAAACACTAAACAAACACATTAGTAGAAAAGAGGGCCTTAACGAGGCCAAAAACCATGCAAAATAGCAAGAGAATGGGGAGAAAAATCATATATCAATACAATACATCAGTCATCGACCTTGATAGCCAAGGTCTGCTGTGAGAGGTACTCCAGGGACTCCTGGTACAGTAAATCCTGGTACAGTAAATCCTTGTGCTTGGCCTCGGGGTTGGCCTTTCGCATGGCCTTGGCAACGCCATCCAGTCGCACCATCACTTGAAGAAAAGTGCGAAGCAAGGTTAGATAAAACAAACTGCGAAGGTCCATACTTGTAAAAATTAAGATGAAGTGAAGGAACTTACATCGGCGAGTCCACTCATCGCCCTTCCACAAGATCCAACCTCGTATCCTGCGAGGTTGTCCTTGTACTCCTTCGTCGCACAGCGGACCATGTCGCCCACTATCTTCTTCTTCTTCTCAGCTCCAAATTTGCGAGAAGAGTAGTGGTCGACCTCATCCACCTCCAGCCACTTGTCGTCCTCTATGGCATCAGTAAAGAGGGCAGTAACCAGCAAAGGGTGTTTCTTCGCAACAAACTTGTCAAAGCCTTGGACGAAGTTGTCATCAACCCTCAGCGATGGGTGACTCTATGGCTCTGGCCTCTCCAGAGGAGTGGAGATTAGTTGGGGCTCGACACTTGGGTCAGCCAGTAGCTCCTCGATGTTAATTTGGTCGAGGTCCCCCACATAGCTGAATTCTGGAGGGAAGAATTTGAGGGTCTCYGCCCGCTTGCGAAGCTCTTCCAGCTCCTCGGCAGTAGGAACCGGCGAAGGAGGCTTCTCATTGGTTTTGGTGATCTCGCCCATTTCAGGCATATCTGCGAAGTCCTGCTCGCATGTTGGCGAGTCACCATCAGCAGCATCACCTGGCACATATGGAATGGTATCCGAGTCAGACCAACCATGAGGATCAAGATTGCAAGGCCATGAGAGAGGAGAATCATGCGAAGTCTTTGATCTCCTTTCATATGTCACCTCTGAAGACTGCGACCCACTAGGGGTTCGCGGTCTAAACAAAGCAGGGTCTAGCCCATACTTGTTGAAGATGCGAACCTCAGTGGGATGAGCATTGGGACCATAAATGGAAYTGCGAGGTAAACTACATGTACCTGTGGTGTGATGCTTCTTTGCAGCCGGCTYAGAAAGCGAAGGCGAGGGAGGTCTTTTCTCGCCCACTTGAGCAGAGTGCGACGAGTCCCCCTATGCTGTTGGAGGAGTTGGAGGGGTGGGCCTTGGACGTTTTGGATTTTCAACTGGCACTTCGATGCCTTTGCGCTTGCCAGCCAACTCAGTGACCCTCCTCCTCTGGCCCTCTATTGGCTCATTTATGGTGACCCTAGGCTTCGCAACTTCCCTGGGTTTCTTGGATTTCCCCGCAGACTGCGAGGGAGATTTATGTTCCTGTCTCTTCTCCCCGCTTCGCGAGGAGCGTTTGGATTTGCTTCTCTCCTCGCTGCGCAAAGAGTGTTTAGTTTGTTCTCTCCCCTTGCCCTGCGAGGAAGGTGTTGTTGTACCTCTCTTTTCCCCTCGCGAGGATGGCTTGCTCTTGTCTTTCTCCTCGCCTCGCGAGGCAGATGTCCTCTTCAGGACTTGGTATTGAGAAGTTTTGTGGGAGGCAGACTTCGAAGGCTGATCCTTCTTTGTGGTGGTGGACCTCCCAACCTTTAAGATATCGGAAGGCTTCTCCAACTTCTGCAAATGAAAAGTAAAGCTTAAGTGAGCAACCTCGCAGAAATAAAAAGAAAGACTATCTTATGCTTCGCATTCGAGCAAATGTTCATGCGAGACACGAATTTATGACCTTCACAATTTGAGAAAACTTTTCATGCGAAGGGAAACAAATTAAAAGTGCGAGACTAGTCACTTACCCGATGAAAGGCATTCTTCTCTGTAAGGGTTTTCGACCGCCAGGCGGCTGAGAAAGCTTGGAAGTCTTCGCCTGACATTGTCCCGTTTAAATGGCTGGGCAACTTTGCGAAGGAAGCTTATGCGAAAGGAGACACTTGGTTAGAAAAATTCAAACAAAAATAACAACGAAGAAGTACAAAGTCTACCTCTTTGGTCTCGCCCAATGCGACGACCACCTGCGAGGTCAAAGGCTCGCAGGAAGTCTTTATTGCAAAAGCATTCGAGAGTAGGGAGCCAGTTTTGGGGGACCGTGACTTTGCGAGACAAGGTCTTATATTGGTACTCTACGGTCTCGAAGTACTCTAACTGTTGTACAACAATGGGGGTTCTCGCACCCAACTCGCTCTCCTTAAATGAATTTTGGTGTGAGTTCCACGAGGAGATGAGCCTCGCGAGAGGGGTGTTGTCTGTGTGCACAAGGAAGAAATCATTCTTCCAATTGTACACTTTATTTGGCTTATCCAGCGAGGTCATGTACTTCCCTTTTTGCTGGAGCTGGAACCAATCAGCCCGGCATCTGCTATTTTTGGAAATCAGATGCATGCGAAGGTACACATTAGTCTTACATGGCCAGCCCTTCACTTTACAAGTGGCCATGTATCCAAGTATGTGACACAACGACTGCGCGTCAATTGTGCGAGGCCTATGCCATAGGCCTTCAGCACGTTTATTATGAAGGAGTGTAGAGGGAAGCGAAGACCCATGTCCACCACCGCCTTGTAGACTGCGAAGGTGTTATCTGTTGTCTGGGTGATCGACGTCCCTCAGCAGGGATCACGAATCTCTCCTCGACTTCAGGTGCGACGAAGCCGATGTGAGAAGCTAGATGTGCTGGAACTGTTGAAGTGCGACCTGCTCCAAGCCTTTCGCACTATAGTAGACGAGGACTTCCTTGTCCTTGTCTGTCTTCAGAGGATTTTCCACTCTTGGGGTTTATTTTTGGCAATCCATGCCAAGGGTCCTAACGAACTCTGCCTCATTCCCCATCCTTGTCTTTGGGCAGTTTTTATTTGAGGTTCTCCATCCTGTTCTCCTGTAGGCGGCATCAATGCTCGCACTTATCTCAGCAGAGTCAGGACTGGAGTCCTCCATCGCATGGGCAAGCGACCAGAAGTACTCGGCTTGGTCTGGTCTCCTCGTCTTCATAGAACTGGTTTCTCGGGTCTCCTAGTAGCTGTGGTTTGAGGCGAAGACTCCTGATTGAATAGACAGAAGTGTCAAGGATGGGACGAGAAGCTACAGAGTGCGAGTAAAAAATCAAGGAGGAGGGAAAGCAGTTAAATTGGAGCCATGGCGAAGTTGGACTAGGCTCTTCCAAGCCCCAACTCTATTCTTATTGGGCGAAGAGTCCGTAGAACTTGCGTTGCTCATTATTACTTTGATAAAAAGAAATAAAGAATAAGTGCAAAGTAAGAAAAGGTGCAAAGTAGACCTGATGTGCGAAGTCGACGAAGTGTCGAAGAAGATCTGAAAGAAAACTGCGAACTGCGACGAAAACTGCGAACTGCGAAGCAAAGACTTGCAAACCGCGAACCCAAGTTGTCGCGAAAGCTCGAAAATATGCGAAGAGATTGGAGAGAAGTGCGAAGTGAAGATGAATTTTCAGCGAGAAAGGAGTAAAAAGTCCTTCTCTCTCTCTCCTTCAAGGGATATTTATACCCCAGGTACAAGGAGTAGTTTTCCCCCTTGTTTTCGAAATTTGAACAGAAGAGTGAAAATGAGCGGGAAGGGGAATTTGCCCCTTGGGCTGCTGCTGCTGCACGAGTTTCGAGGTGGCGAATTAAATTCTTGGCCTGGCTATTCATCTTCCACGAGAGCACACTTCCCAAGGCAAAAAAAAATGAAAAATAGAGAGATTTTATTTGATTTGTGATTTGTTTACGAAATGTAAATTAATGTAAAATCGAGATCAAACACCCTATAAATCCAACGATTTATTGGGTCTTTGAGGGGCAAATGATGTGGCACGGAAAATCCTTGCCCACGTGTCCTTCAAATATTGGGTCGAAATGATCCACGTGGCAAACGCTACAGATTAAATTAATCCGGACCGAAACGGGACGGAGAACCGACGTTTCTACACTGAAATGGTAGTAAGGAACGCTCGGAAGCATGGATGGATGACAAGCGTCACCCATCCAAGGGATGCCTTGATTTTTGAGGGATTGCCTATAAATACCCCGAAAAACCAAGGAAAACACACACAATTTTCATAGCATTTATTGCATAACTTCCAACTACTTGAGAGCATCTCTCACTACTTTCTCTTTCTAGCTTGGCACTTTTACTTCCCTAACTCCATACTTACTTAAGCATCGGAGGGGAGATAATCCAAATAGGATTATTCTCCTTTGTGCAGGTGCCAGGCAAGCTTTGGGTGCTAGGAGCAAGAAGCAAACCACTAATAGCCAGGAGATCGGAGATTGCCAGGAGACGTTCAACGTGCAATAGAAGGTCAGCTCTCCAAAGGTAGCATTGAAGGGATGCCTCCACCCCTCTCTCAACCCAGAAGCTAGGGAAATATTGTAGCCAGGATACATCATCCCCATTTTATTTGCTACAACAGGATCGAATCGCAATTTTGATAACTATGCTCAAAATTGAGTTCACTGATACTTGTTTTCGACGTTTGCTAGCTGATTATTGTACTTGCTTTGATCTTTTCCAAGGCCCTAATAATATTTCTAATGCATCTCAGATCCCAGTTACTTGGAAACCTCCAGCAGATGGTTTTGTTAAACTAAATGTGGATGCTTCTTGGATTGGTGTGGGCTCTGCACGTGGTGGTGGTGTTATCAAGAGGTCAGATGTCACTTGGTTTGTTGTTTTCTCTCATAAGTTTGTGGTTGTCACTTCGTTAGCYGCTGAACTTATAACCCTTAGGCGAGGCCTTCTCCTTGCTCAACAATATTCTTTTTCAAAGATTGAACTAGAAACAAATGCTGCTTAAGCCATTGCTAGGATTGAGAGTGCCAGTGAAGACAAACACAGTGCCTTGGGACTTGTCATCCATGACATCTTGCTTCATCTGGATAAGGATTGGACCATTATAATCATGCACACGAAACGTGATGACAACAAGGTAGCTCACCATTTGGCTAACTATGGTGCCAAAATGCAAGAATCTTTCAACCTGCACTATTCTCCTCCTCTCAGYTGTGTGATTCTCTATGAGCCAGAATGTTGCAGCCAGTCTTTAAATGAATAGTATCTTCTATTGTCTATTGTTCCATCATGACTATTTCTACATTTCTCCTTTTACTTTTCTACGTAGTAGGTCTACTGACATGTATGTCTTACTTAGTTTCCTTTCTGTTTATATGATACTTTGGTCTCCTACCTCTTTTGGTATGTCCCTTGGTGGATGTCTGTCTGATCTTGCTCTAATCTCTGTTAACAACCCATTTGCAACTGTATAGGGGTTGTTAACAACTGTATAGGGGTTGTTAACACTCTATCACTCTCAGGTTGTACATTTTCCTATTTCGATAGGATTTCTTACCAATGAATTAATGATCATCGTCGTTATGTGTTTAAAAAAAAGTTAATAGATTGTAATTGATGTTGGGAAAGAAGAACAATTAAGGGTTGGGCCAAGGAAAGAATAGGGAGAGGTCCATCTAAAGTAATATGGAATTTGCAAATACTTTTGCCTCTTGCTCTTGCTTCAATGAATCAATGGTTTGTATGATTTAAGGTATCCCAAAAGACCCTAGTAGAAAGCCCAACTCGAACAAACAAAAAGGCCAGATTAGACAGAACCCGACCCGACCCAAACACTTAGTATACTTACACGAATGCACACACAGGCAAAACTAGAAAGTTATCCAATATGTGTATGTTATGTCCCTACCTAAGTGAAGTGAGTGGCAAGTATAAGCTGAAATATGATCCACAAACGAAACTTTCCCTTTCTCCCCCACAACTCCACTATACCATCATCCAATGTAAACGCATCACACCATGTTCACCTCTTTCCAACCTGCTAAACTTCTCCCCCATCCACCACCTCACCATCACACATCCAAGCCTATTCACTTCAACACCACTCCCATCTCCTCCTCTTTCTCTCCGGCCCACACCACTCGCCGCTCCATAGTCCTCCTCGGCACCGCCCTCTCCCTCCCMCCCCTCCCCTCCTCCGCCGCCACTAACGCTCCTCCTCAACTCGACACCACCATTACGGACAGAGTGTTCCTGGACTTCAGCGTATGCCCCACCTACTTCCGCTCCCAGGGCCAGGGCCAAGCCCAGGACGACCCGCTATGCCCGGGGTCCGAGTTGATGGGGCGGGTGGTGTTGGGCCTCTACGGGAAGGTGGTCCCCGTGACGGTGTCCAACTTCAAGGCCATGTGCAGTGGCCCCGTGGGGTACAAGAACACACTGGTCCACAAAGTCCTGCAAGGCCAGTTCATGGTGGCGGGGCGTCAAGGGAGGCGTGACAAGGGGGAGGTGATGGCCCCGATGGGGCTAGCTCGGAACACCGAGACAGTCGAATCGAAGGCGTTTATGCTGGACCATTCCAGGCCCGGTGTTGTCTCGCTTTGCTTGTCTGAGAATGATGATGAGGATGACATCAAGCTGAACCCGGAGTATCATAATGTCGAGTTCTTGATTACTACTGGTCCTGGCCCGTGCCCCGAGCTTGACGGTAAAAACATTGTGTTCGGTGTTGTCCTTCAAGGTTGGCTTTCTTCCTCCTATCAATTTCTGCATCTTATCAATTTCTGCATAGTATCCTTAATTTTAACTGATATGATAGTGACAAATGGAAAAATGGAAGCAGGGATGGGTGTGGTGAGAGCAATATCGGCAGCGCCAACATACAAGCCGGATGAAAGCATAAGACAATTGAATGACTTAGCAGGATTTTTCGGAGACGAAAGAGCCCAAATTGCTCGCACATTTTGGAACCACCCTCTCAAGACCATCTATATCAGTGATTGTGGCSAACTCAAAGTTACTAAGCCTTCTCTCACTCCTTCCTTACCTTGATTACTTTCTTTACTTCAACATACCATATTATCATATCACAATATCCTTATGACCTTATCCTTTTTGCTGCGATTATTGTACTGTAATCTTTGCTACTTCTATTATTTCAATCATTTATTTATGTACTACATACTGTGTATTAAGTAAGACCTTTATATATGGTCTGTTACTCTCTTTATCATTSACTATATTGTAAAGGAGTTTTTAAATACATGATATATAGTTCCAAATTGTTCACTATCTTTCTTCACTTTGTATTTCATTTAATCAATCGAACCCTTAATGGCATAATTGAGGTCGACTACATAAACAAAATTAATCATTTCGTGTGGTTAACTTTCTATTTCATCCATATAGAATTGAATTATAGATCTTTTTTATGGATATGAGCTTGTAATGCTTTATTACTTTTAAGTACCATAGCAAACAGTTCTTATGTACCATAATATTGCAGAAGTTTTGATCAAAATATCAATTTGCAATCTACTGAATTAAAATATCTGTTTTTTCATTTTTAAAAATTGTTAAGTTTGACTTTTTAATTCTATGAAATGCCAGCTTGCTTTTTCGATTTTTCTGGTTATCAATTTTGAACATTATTATTAGTCAACAGATGAAGTTGACCATACCTATCACTTTGATGAGCCAATTACAATTAAGCTATTTCTTAGACAATGAGAATGAATATAATTTTTGAAGGATATTTTGGAAGTTGCATATTTTCATTAGATTGGATAGGAGTAGGATGAGTGAAATGAAATGAAAGATTGAATGTAAACGAGATATCATATATACATACATATGTAGCATAACTATCACAACGTTTCATAGAAGTAGATTCTCTCATTAGACTCATATAATATTTGCATAATCCCCAGTTTTCCCATGATCAAATTTTCAATAAATACAATATACACCACGAAAACAAATCATCAGTCAGATGATATAGGCTTGTCATGAAATACCGGTGGAGCGAACCTCGACGAGAAGCCTAGGTTAACACCATCTTGATCATCTTCATGGATGCCATTGTCGAAATTAAGGGTATAATTGAAAGAGTCGTATTGAAAATCCTTCCTCTTCTTGTTATTATTGAAGTAGGCACCAATCTTCCTGATGAAATTCTTCCACTTGGGTCCAGCAACTAACTCCGACACCTCTCTTAACTTCTTTACTTGTCTCACCACCCATGACTCCCTCTCCTCGTGCCTCTCTGGCAGCAGATGCACTCGATCAACGTCGTGTGCTACGCTATTTTGGCTGGTAAACAACCCAAAACTTCTGAAGCAGCTACACCCCTGATCCTGGGACTCGAGGTCGCTTAAGCTTTGCATCAGGAAAGCATCTTCTTGAGGTGCAGCCATTCAAAGGAGGGAAGAGTGAAATAGAGGGAATAGAGGGAATAAACAGGGTTGGAAGAATTGAGAAGTCATTGTGTTTAAAAATAATTATATATAATTAAGTGAAGGAAAGAAAGAAGGATAAGGAAGCATCAAAGAAAATTAGTAGGTTGAAGTCTAAAATGGCTAACGCGGGAAGTTTACATATAGAGTTTTTRAAGGGATGGTGACTTGTGGGTCAATGCTTCAGCAATCGGCATCACAAGTTTCCTAACACAAGTTGGTAAGTATAATTCTCATCAAATTTGGACGTTATTTCTCAGAATATGATGTCTTTACATTAGAACCTTCTTTTAGTGGAATTAGCAATCAGTATTCCGTGTTTGTTCTTTTGTGGTGAAAAAATTGTACTGTATTAGATATGAATTAATTGGGTGATTTGGATTGTCTGTTAATCTCGCATAGTTGCATCTGCTTACAATCACCTGAACTATATTTAATCACAGGCAATCGCGTCGCAAACGCATAGTTCCGGAGCTCAGTGACATAGCAATGGCATCGCAAACGCTTATTAGGAAACATTGTTGCATATTAAAGCGTAGCAAAGCCTAACTTAGAATTTACAGTGCAGGTCTAATGAACTGATCTGAAGAAGTTTTAAAAAGTGACAAAATATGAAATACAGGACAGAAGTCAAACGTCAAACAATAGGAAAATTTTGCACTTCAAAGAAAATTACAACGTTTCAATTTTATTAAATATATCTTTGAAAAAAACAATTAGAGCCATGAATCATGAGTGTCATGAAAGTATGAACGCCTAATCATATAAGTAACTTATAATTCATAATTTCTGAATTTCATACTACAAATTMGTAGTAGCACACGGTATCAAAGAGCAAAAGAAAATAAAAATGAATGCCTATTTAACAAATTTTACCTTCCGTTTTCTTTTTCCCCATAAGGGGTGTCGAAACTATGATGCAAACTTCCATAAGCCAATTTCACCATAAACAAACCAGCAAGGAAGCAACTAATGAGAGTCTGCAAATCAAGACGAACAACTAGGTATTTGTTCTTGGAGTAGTAGCTGGTGTTTGCCCCTTTGCTGGAACCTTYGAGGCCATAACACGCAACTCATTGGCAATCTCAGTAAAGTTTGKCCTCTCAGGTGGCTCAGCAGACCAACATCTCTCCATCAATGATCTCCATTCTGGGTCACACATGTCTGGAACTGGCGGTCTCAAGGTGTTGCTTACGATTCCTCCTGTTTTCATGTTGCAATTACCATGGAATCAGAACATGCAGAAACACCTAAAAAGAAGCTATTGCCTACCTTCCATAATAGGATTATCCAGAGAGCTTGAAACTCATGCCTCAAAATAGAAAGTGCTTGCACCATACAAGTATATTACACAATACAACTAGCATTACATTACCCTTGTTTTTTTAGTCTGCTAAACATGAGAATGTGATTACTTTATTTTTGGATATAGAAAACTTTCTATCAACCTTTTCATTTCGCGTTTTGGGAAGAAGCCAAACAGGCAATGTCTCCTTACATTAATATAAATAAAATCATGACAATAATAATAACTGGAGAATTGGAGCCCAACAAAGACAGCTAGGCGCTTGTGCTTTCTAATTTTCAGTTTTAATTTAAACCGTTTTGTTCTCTCAATTCAATTTTACAAAAAGCTAAATTACTTTGGCTAATTAATTATTATACAAATTGAATTACAACTGGGTAATCCTATATTTCTATATGAGGTAGCCTTATTTGGCGATTACACATTAAATTTGTGTTATTTTACATTTAATTACTCAACCTAAGTTGTTACGCTCTGGCCACTTTTAGAGTTTTAGATTCAAGTGGCCCATTTTTGTGTTTTTGGGTTTGGATTCTACGAATCTCGTGTGCTTTTTCGGGTGAAAAGTTCAATTTTATTTTTACTTTTACCATTCGACTTCAGGCATGCCATTGACAACTCAGTTTTACTCCATTTGACCTTAATAAATGTTAGGGAGATGTGCTTTGTTTTGCTGTCAGTGTGTTCTAATTTCTTTGTTTTCAACTCCTTGCTATTTATCCTAGCTGTTTCAAGTAAGAAATTTCAAACTACTTAAAAGGGAAGCACTTATTGCAACTCTTGATTTTAACCAACTTCAGGCTTTTAATCCATGGTCATAGCAGGACCTCACATGGTGTTTGAAAATTTGTTGAAGATGATGCATTCAATGTCTTCAAAGAGGAGATTATAGGAGAGATGAAGGAGTGTGGTCGTTCATAGGTGGAAAGGGAGGGAAATCAAAAGGAATCAATAATTAGAATATGTTAGGAACCAACTTAACTTCAAATTGCAATATAAGGGTACATTTTGTAGATTTGTAGAGTAATTAAAAAACACAGATAGTTGCATTTGAAAAGTGCAACCATATTGAAACTTAGAAATTTTGGGCTGCGATATAGAATTTCCCTATTTCCTCCCTATTTGTTATAAGAGCATCCACAATGGTGGGCTACAAACCTTGTAACTTTGTTTGCCATGTCATTTTTCTAAGCTACACACTTCTCAAGCTACCATACTACAATGACAAGCTGCAATCCTTGTAGATTGAAATTAACCTATATACTATTGTTACACTTAATATATATTTTTTAATCCTGAATCAAATTTTCATAACATGTCTTTAATGCCATATTTTTTTTTTAAAAAAAAAGAAGAACAAATGGGGCCCCAACACCTTGTAGCTTTGTTGAGCTACATGTTTGGTTCAAGCCACAAGCATAATTCTTCCGCAATGGTTGAGCTTGTAGCTTGAATTGTTGAATGTTGAGTCTTGTAGCTTGCAATGCGTTGATGCTAGTCCGTCGCATCAACCATTGTGGAAAGCTCTAAAGAGCTAATGCTTTTACTAGTTAAAACTTATTTTTATTGATTGAAAACATAATATAGCTTGTCAACTTAATTCTACAGATTGAAGGCTTGAAGCTGATTCTAACTGAAAATTACAAGAGATATTGAGTTAATGAAATTAAAACCCAAGTAAAAACTGCTTCTTTCCAACTCATGAGAAGGTAGCTTTGGCCTGGATAATATAATTGTTCCTTAGTTTGCTTTGTTCTTGATATACTTAGTATATAAAAGTTTAGTTTAGACTTAGAATTTAGCCCCCAAGTTTCAGTCACTTGCATATATTTTCAATGAAAGCATCGTTTATGGCAGAAGAAAACAGACAACATCAAAGCCGAATAAAGCTTCATCAGGCAAGATGAGAAATAAAAGAATACCAATATGGCCCCATAGTGCAGGTCGGCATACGGCTCTTCTCCAGTCAGTAGCTCCCACATAAGATGCCAAAAGAGAAAACGTCAACCTTGAAATAATGCAAATGAGGAACTCAGCACTAGAAACAGGAAAACAAAGATTCAAGTTTTCACGTAATTTATATGCGGAAAAATCACAGACCTTCTCAGAGACTAAACTACTGCTGCCGTTCAAACTCTGTGGCATCCAAGGAAGTTACCCGCACTCCACCAGATATTAATGTTTGACATTAACTTTGGATAGACCTAGATCACCAACTCTGTACCAAAAGATATTTTATTCATTTCAGGGTCCAAAGACATTATCAATTTAGGTGCAGCACAGCATTAATGCACATCGCTTTTCCACACTTTCATATAGTAAGTCTCGTCCTTCAAACCAAAAGATTGATGAATATTAGGGACGGTGAAATTTAGATACAGAAATAGCTTGGACATTAAGTCACCATGACGGTTACAGCAGTTAGCATCTTCCATTACTAACTTAAGTACCATTTCAGTCATGACTTATGACCAGTGTCGGCTGCATACTCTGAATATAAAATTGCATAAGGGACTAGACCAACACAACTGTGAAGCAATCTCAAGCTATCAACAGATTGGACATATTTTTTAGTTCTTGAACTTGTTTTGTAGCGTAAGAAAGTTAAGATCGGGAGTTAACACTGTTGAGAGTCTGAAGCCAACAAAATTAAATGAAAAGGGTTTGCATATGGGAATAAGAGCAAAAGTAGACTCTTTGGCATGCAACCCATAGCTTAGAACAGAAGAGTCAATGTTGCACATCATCAATTTTTAAACCTGAAATTCCTTAGCTAATAGTCTATTTCCAATGATAATATCACACGGCCTTTGAAACTGCAAATATATTTAGATGACAGAGCAGTAACAAGCATCAATTACAAAACCTTCTTCTCATATCATGTTAGGGACTGTTTGGAAACTAGCAATTCATTTCAAATGAATGATTTCAATTTTAACATTTGAAATTCTAGAATTCAAATCCAAAACATGTGTTTGGTGAATCTATATAATTTCAATGTTAGAATTTCAATTTCAACATGTTGTTTGGAAATGAGTAGAATGTGTATTGATGAAATACAAACTTTGATGTTAGTCTTGCTCATGAATGACTTACACATCTGACATTTTCATTAAAGTGGAAAAAAAGAGTAAGCACTTTTCAACCTTTCATTAAATTTGGGAGAAAATAAACCTTCAACTGATAATTTCATCTTTCAAGTGGAAAAAAAGTAAAAAAAAAAAATCACGAATTCATCCATTAAATTGGGGAAAAACTAACCTAAAATTGTGTTTGTAAGAGATTGATGAACGATTTTCAGATGTAAACATCAGATAAAATCAGTTCTTGAATCAATTAAAATCAAATATATTGGAAAATACTGTCAAATTCTTTAAAAAAGGAAAAACAATCTTTTTTAAAAAAAAATCTGTATTCTGTTTTCGATAAAAAAAAAAAAAAAAATCATTTGGATGTGAATTGCAATTTTATTACGGAGCAGTGTTTTCTGGATCCAATAGAATTCAAGTTTTTCCCTCAAATGGTAAACCCTAAAATTTGCCCCAAATTAATTTTTAGGATGAAAAAAACAACTTAAAGTTGTGATTGTTTAATTGAGTTGAAATCAAAGCTTTAAAAATTACAATTTCAAAGAAAATTTTGAACTTTATTCCAAATCAAACAAAAGAGTAACATCAAAGTTGTGTTTTTGACCTGTCAAAAAAAAAAGGTTGTGTTTTTGAGTTATTTTTTTTTATAAAAAAAATAAAAATAAAAAATGAGATTTTCGACCTAATGAGTAAAAATCATAACCTTAAGCATTGTAGTAACTGATGATATTGCTTAAGGAGAGAGAATAGCAATTGGCTGCTGCAAATTGGCAACGGAGATGGAGGAAGCTACGAGCCTACGACAATAGTTTGGTACTTGTGAGTTGTGACTGAGTGGTAGTAGGTAGAAGATGAGAATTTCAAATGACTTATATTTTGGTGTCATTTGAAATTCAGTAGAATTAAGTTGGATGATTGATGGCTTGGATTTGGCCCAAATACAAATCCAAATTCTTAAGTTATCCAAACAATATATTTGGCCCAATTCCTGAATTTCAAATGAAATTCACATTTCCAAACAGAGCATGTAATTTGGCCAATGCTGTTGGTAACAGTACAATACAAAAATAGGAATCGTGATTAAAGTTAGGAATTAAGATACACTCCCTGAGTCCAAACCATAAATATCATAGTTCTTTGCAAGGGTTGAACTGATTAGGAGAGGCAAAGCTTTCAAAAATGGTAACAAGATTTGATAGTGGATTCACCAAAATAATACGAAGTGTATGATGTTTATTGGTGAACTAATTGAAGGAACGGCAAGTACTTCATATATGCTCGATAGCATGCACAAACAGTAAGAGCTTCAGATAAGCAAAATGTCGAATAAAATTGTCAAAATTATTCAATTTCCAACAACCCATAATAAACAGAAAAAAGCAGACCTCAACAAGTCCAGCAAAGCAATCAGTTAATCCATCAATCAAAGCCTTATTCCCATAAGTGGGGTCGGCTAACATGAACCAAAAGCCCAACAAAGCAAACAGACAAATAAATCCAAACAATTATTAGAGGCATAAAATAACAGACAAAAATTGGGAAAAGAATACACCCGCAGAACAGACCTGTAATTAGAAAAGATTACARATAAAAAGAATTTGTTCAGCTARAWTAACTCACTCCATAATGACCAACTAACCTTACATATGGGTCTGTGTGGATCTCGAAGATTGACAAGCAAGTTGTCACTCTTAAGGTCAAAGTGCACTATGTTTTTAGAGTGTAGATACTCCATTCCAAAAGCTACATCCATGGCAATCAAAAGCCGCTTTCTTTTATCAAGATTCCTAGAATAAATATAGCGTCAATAGGCTAATTAAACGACCATGTAAGAGAAAGAAGCATATGATCCCAAACAATATCAGCATATGAAGTAATATCAGCAAATGAAGTAATATAAGCAAACTATAATGAAATTTTGTATACCTTTCATTCTTTTGCAAAGCAGTTCTAAGAGAACCGTTCACCATGTACTCAGTCACTGTGGCCACAGTACAACCCGGACCATCAAGCACAACACCATAAAGTCAGCTAATTTAATGGCTTCATTCCAGAAATCATCTCTCTGATTAAAGCATCACATAATRCATAAAATCAGAATATATTAAAATTGTGAAAGAGCAGAGTAAGTAAAAGCCACTAACCATGCGATCTTCTTCAGAAGGCTTTCCAGAAAAACACCTATCATTGATTCGCTTGATAGCAACATCAGTTCCTCTCCATTTTCCATGATAAACAGTACCAAAGGTACCAGAACCTAATTCCCGTAGCTCTTCAAGATCATCATCATTGATTATCTGTATATAATAGTAGCAAGGTAAGAACTCTCGTAAAACATTGTAGCAGCATCAATTTGAGAAGCTACAAAATGCTTCACCTGCAAGCGACCAAGACCCTCCGGGAGTGGAAACCTAAAATTAGCTTTGTCTGATTTAATATTCAATGCCTGCAGTCAAAAGAAGAAACAAATGCAAATGGGACAAACATTAACCGAAAAAATCAGGGAAATTAATTTAGAATATGCACCCAAATTCTTTATGCAAATCATGCAATGTATAAATCACCTCCATTTTAGTCTTTATTACAGCATCACTATTATTCTGTTCTCCAGCTTCATGGTTGGGTTCAGAAACACTTGTCTCTTGTGAGGAGAAGTCAGCATTTGATGCCACAGATGAGTGGAGTACTGATGCTGCAACCCCTTCAGCTGTTGCTTGAAGTTGTTTCTTGACTTGCTCTTCAGCTGATCCTTCAAGATAAACAAAAGGGTCAATGGATAAAGATGCATACACAAAAATGAGCCTAGAAATGTATGCTAAATTTCTAACCTTTTCCAGATTGAACTTGTTCCGTTGTTGGCAGGATATCAACAAACTTTACTTCTGCATTCAATTCTCCATTTTGACGATTGTCAGCAGCAGATGTCTCTCTTTTTGTAACAAGTTTACTAGGTTTAGGAGGTAAAGGAGTCTCATGCCGCATATTCCAAGGGTCCTGGTTACTAAACAAAGAATTTGAAGAATCGGTCCCAACTGCACCCCAATTATGGGGAGAACTTGAAGGCAATACATTACTGTTTAAAGTGATAGTCTCTGCTGGAAATCTTGTTGCGTCAGCTCTCATATCAGTACCAGGTGGGTTTTCATTATACTGATATTGAACTTCTGCAACAGAACATGGCAACATTTCACTTTGATTCATCTGGCTGGTATCTTGAAGTAATGTAGGTCTACTGAAGGTTGTATTAGGCAATCCCTCTCGCCCCAATGTTTGAGGAGATACATGCTCCAATATATCATCTTTTCGAAGTTGATCAATATGTGATTTACCTTGTTCATTCTTAGAATGAATATCCACAGGTTTTATTTGGACACTCTCCTTACTGAAATCCACTGGTCTTACATGATCCTTAGTGATGCCAACAGACCTTACTGCATCCTCCCTAAAAGCCACGCCAGGAACCTTTCCAGAAAAATCCTTTGATACTTCAGGAATATACTGTTCAGAAGGATGGTAAACTGCACCAGAAGAAGCAGCAGAGTCACCATTTACCGGATTGCTCACTAAATGCTGTTGCATGGTATCTTCAGGACCAGGCACACCCCTAACTGCACCGTATGGAGTAGACGCATCACTTGCCAACCCCATCAACCCCTGATTCTGCAGAGCTGCTGAATGCAATCTATTGATATCATCCACACTAAGGCTTTGATAAATTGGGTTTGTGTCAGATACATTGATTGTTTGACTAACATTCTGGTCCTGCACAACACCATCAGAATGTGCATGAGGCAGTGCCTTTTGGCACATATAGCAGTCTGATGTCGTAGGGACTACCTGCTGATGCGACACCCATCCCTCGGAGAAGGCTGCTTGATCTTGTGGCGTAACTTGCGGCCACCTATAACTGCCACCAACCTGCGCTTGGTATGCATTATTATAGCTAGGATCAGAAGGAATAGCAACAACTCTTTGTGATGATTGTACTAATGGCTGAAGAATATTGGGATTCATGCTCATATGGGAAGAATTTGGACCCATTGTCATTTGTACTGCAGGCATAAAGTGCTGATTCACTAAATTTGGTGAATTATCACGATATTGTGGATGCATAAGTATAGGTCTTGGATTTCCAAACATCTGGGGATTTGCATAGACCATCTGTGAAGCTCCACGATTCAATGCATCTTGGTGAGGATCTATATAGCCGCCCATATAGGGAGACGTGCGAGGTTGCATATTGATGCCTGACTGCTGAAAATCATATCCATAGGGCTGTTTCTGCCCTTGCACTGGAAAAGGAGTGGCTCTCTCTTGCTCAAACTCAGGCTCTGTAACTCTTGGGGGAGGAGTAACACTAACAGGAACAACTAAGGGTGTAGCAGAAATCTCAAATCTTGGGGCATTAGCATTATCATACGAGGGAGCAGGATCACTTCTAGGAGAAAACATTTGGGCAGAAGGCGGCCCACTAACATCTTGACCTACTGCTGTCTCAAAGACCTCAGACCCACTAACATCAGAATTTTGAGTTGAAGCTACACTAGCTATGCTTTCCTTTCTAGTGATGCCACCACCAATACCTTCCGCAACCCCATTAACAGCATCCACATATCTCAGCCCAGTGTCTTGCATACCCCCTAGTTGCACTAAACCTGAAGGATCAAGTTCTGAAGCAGAGAACAGAAACACCCTAAGTTTAGCAGACCCATCAGGAGACCTTTCTTGCAATTTCTCATACTCCTCCATCATATTATCAAGATCGTCAGAGCAGGAAACCGACACAAGGGCATCAAGATCTTCATCGGGTAGCTGATACTTTATCGCAATCGGTTGCCCATAGATATCCACCATTTTCTGAACCAACTCTCCAAAAGTTACATCTCTCCTAACACTAATAATCCGGGTTTGGCCACCAACATATCTAAGCATTCCATCACTAGGACGAGGGAGTATCTTACCCCCGAAACTACACAAAAACTTAACCTTTTTCCCTGATACAGAATCATCACCCCCATTCTCATTCACTTGATCAGTACCACTACCACCACTAACAGCTCCACTATTACCTTCACCCCCMCCCCCMCCCCCMCCCCCACCAACTCTGGGCCCCAAATTCGGACTGTAGGCATACACTGGTGAACTAATGCTGTTCGGGGGTGGTGGGCCCACAGGAACCGGCATCCGTGGGGGCCACCACGTAGCCTGACCCATATTTGGCCCACCAGGATTTACAAAACCCATGCTGGGGAACCCAGCACCAGCACTAGAAGTATCAGTGTAGTACACAGACATTGAAGGCGGACTTGTGACATCAACACGAGGCGCCATCACTGGGTTCGAGTAGAACCCATCAAGGGGGCGACCGGAGGTGGTCACAGGTGATGGGCCAACGCGGGTTTCTTCCCCACCACTACGAGCTACATTTATGGGTCTTAGATCTATTGGCATTGAGTTTTGATCAAATGCCATCTTTACTTTTCTAGATTTACAAAAATCAACGGACTTCTCCCCCAAATTCACCTACATCAATGCAGAAAGATTAGGGTTTTGATTATTTTTACATTCTCTCATTTAAAGCTCAAAACTTTATCAAATCCCAGTATTTATTTCATCTGAAGAGAACGAAATTCCCAACAAACCAACAATTTCCAACAGAATTCAACCATGAAATTTCGAAAATACTATACTCCGCTCAAAATTCAAAAAATCTAAAAAAAAAAAAAAAAACCAACAAATTATAAATCAAACACGCAAGATGATAATCACTAAGTGAATAGAAGAGACAGAAATTACCGACGATAGTGAGATTACAAATCCGCGTCACAAAACGGCGTCGCTTAGATTCTTCACCTCACTCTCTTCTACTCGTTTATCTTCGTCCTCTGTTTTCTGGGTTGCAAGAAATCTGTTTTTATTGGTATTCCCAAAACACACTGAATAAACTAAGAATACCCTTTAAAATTATATGTTATTCTTCCTCGAAAAGTGATAAAAAGTCATTAATTTTATAGTTTGCTACACAATTTGGCATTTGACTGATAAGAGTATATAGTTTTAGAGAAGGAGAAGAAAGAAAAGAATGAATTTTCTTAGATTTTAAGGTTGAAAGAAAGAAAATGAGATGAAGTAGAATGAAATGAGAGGCACGTGGAAGGCTTCATGCACTTAAGTAGTTGTCTATGTTATGAGTGTTGAAGGCTCATGTGGAGCATAATAGGAAGCTTTGATGGGTCCCTTCATCTCAAATAGTTTGGATAGTTGCTTTTTTATTTGCCCCTTTTAATTTGGGGCTCTTGGACTTTTTCCATTTTTGTCCATTTACATGGATGACCAAATGTATGTCATATGTTCATGATCCATTGCTTTCATGGTCAAACACACACATCATGGTGTGTGCTAAAGTGAGATGGTACCTACTAATTTTTCTGTTTGAGCTCTTCAAAGAAGAGGATTATTGCCAATAGTCCAATAGTGTTTGCATCCTAAATTTTTTAATGGTGTAAGGATAATATGAAATGATGATGTTCTCTTTTGATGGATAATGGACATGGACCAATAGATTATGTGATGTACAAATTTCTTGTTATCTTGATTATTTGGGTTTTTTATATATAATAATCAAGTGAAGCTAAAAAAACTAATTAAACAAGAAGAAATATATTTAAAAGGTGAAAATGAGTTGCAAAGAATTACATTTAAAGTCAGAAAGAGGATTCAACAAGAGATTTATTGTACACAAGTTCTTAGTCTTAATCGCTAGCTAAGGCTTGATCGGTTCAATTATGTGTTATTATATGCATAAAGTGACTAATGAAGACGGTTTTAGGCCAAAAATTTATGTAGATATATACCACAAATTTTTTTTATATAATGAGGGCATCATAACCGGAATGTAAGTTACGGCTTGCAGCTAGAAATGATAGCAACGACGCCAAGCACATGTCACAAAGATGAGCCTTGTTG
This sequence comes from Bassia scoparia, assembly GCA_008642245.1. Taxonomy (NCBI): domain Eukaryota; kingdom Viridiplantae; phylum Streptophyta; class Magnoliopsida; order Caryophyllales; family Amaranthaceae; genus Bassia; species Bassia scoparia. The sequence continues at coordinate 177,363 of SNQN01000105.1, forward strand.
ATTAGGCGATCCCCTACCCGTAGGGATGTTTTATTAGATCGGTTTAACTTTTCAATTGTAAGATCATGGAGGTAATATTTCGTCCCTGTAATACAATTGTAGTCTAAATCTATCCTTAATCTTTAACGAAGGGCATTTGGATCTTTAATCTGAATTTCTTTATCTTGATTTTAGTTAACTTTCACACTTTGTTGTATTCTCAAAGCTAGCTCGTTTGTCGCTTATAGCATTGTGTCAGGAGCACTTACRTTAGCGAGGTTATTCAATATAATCAGTAACAAGAGAAGAAGTCATCTAACTTCTTAGAACAATCTAAGGTTTTTAACTTGTTAGTTGGTGATGAAAAATAGTCACCTTAATACGAAGACATAGAGTTAGTAGGGACAAAATTGATAAAATCCATCTCTATGCTAAAATTCAAGGGAGAAATTTCATATTCTCGCTTAGGTCAACCTTGTATGGCTTTGCAAGGAAGGCAATAGAAATCTAGGGGAAGAGGCAAGGGGAACCCGTATTCCCAAGAAAAGCAATTAATAGAAGTCGGATTTGTGACCTCAAAGTCATGATGAAGAGAAACTCCAACCAACTACACCACATAGTACTAGTATAAATTTGTGCATGATATTGATAATTATTAGGTCCTGTTTCTTTGGACTTATTGTCTTATTTCTATTGTACATAAGTTTAGTTCAGTTCGGTTACCTAATCGAATTTCCTTCTCTCATAAAATATTCATTTCATTTTAGTTCAATTCAATTCAGTTAAGTTCAGATCAGTTTAGTTCATTTCAGGTCGATCAGGTCCAGTTCAGTATAAAGAAACATAGCCTTACTCTATAAAAGACTAGTATTTGATGCACGCGATGCGTGCTTGAATATTTTTTATGTGATAATTTTTTTTTTTTTTTTTTTTGCATAATTACTAAAAGTAAAAAATTAAATGTTATACATATTAATTTCTAGTTTCATTGCCTTGCTTGTGTTTTTGTGACTTAGGTCTCCCACCCAAATTTTTCTTTTTCTTTTARTATTTAATTAATATGGATGAAATTATTTTTGAAGAAGTTGAATGCTATGATTTCAAGCCAATAATTGATAATAWAAAATAATCGKTACCTCATTTGTTTGAATTTTTATGTAGAATAATAGTATAGTTTCATTAATGTATACTTTGGTTTGTTCATATATGTTTTAGCAACTATTTGTCTTTTAAATAGATTGAACATGATATTATTTGTTTATATGTAATAAAGAGTACTTAATTGTGTATTAATTGATAAAAATAATTTAATGGTATAATTTTCATATTTATTTTGTTAGAATAAATGCATTAAACTTGTGAGCAATTATTTCCATTTTTAGTGTTAAGTTTTATARCTATATTTGAATTTTAATATATATTTTTAAAATAGTCAAATCATTAAGGGTACCTAGGTAATTTCATAGGGGGGACACCATTGCTCCCCCCTTGGCTTATATAATAGAGATATAGAGAATTTTTCTAAGGTACCCTTGGGGTTAGGCTAAATATATCTGGTACCCCCGAATTATTCGAACTGCCTCAGGTATCCCTAAGGTGACAACTATTAGCTCAAATACCATTACTAGTGACAGAGCCCTGTCTCAACTACCCCGCCTCATACCTCATATAAAAATTATAAATTATAAATAAGATATAATGCTAACGTTAAATATTATTTCATATAACCATAAAAATGATTAATTTATAAGTCTTTTTGATTAATTTTTTTATTTGGGTTATATTTTTTAGTATTTCAAACATTAAATATAATACATAAAAAAAATTTGGCGGGTTTGAAGTGGGAATTCGGTGGGGATTTGTTGGAGGTGGATACCCAGGTGGGTGGTGGGGCGGGGATGATTATTTAGTGGGGCAAGGATGGAGAAAGTTTTTGGAGCCGCCATGTCCATGGGGATGGGGATGGAGATGAGGGAGAAAAAATGAGGCGGAATGGGATGGAAAAGGTAACATCCGCTCCACCCCGCCCCATTGACAAGCCTAGTGTTGGTGTTACCAGGGTGTGGTTTGAGTGTGATAGGGACCAAATTGAGTGGGTTGTAGGTGTGTTTCGTGGTGGGTAGCTTGGGAGGGACGATTGAGTGGTTGTGGTGTGTGTGGCGCTTTTTTGTTGCAGCGGTTAGGTTGAAGGGTAAGGAGGTGTAGAGGATGTGGTTGTAGCTATGGAGGTGTATAGGTCGGTGGTTGTGGCTGGGGAAGGACTGATGAGGGTGCCCGGGTGGGGTTTGGTTGGGTTTTATATTTTTAATTTTTTTGCCCTTTCATTTCTTTCAAAATAGATGGAATAATCCCTAAATAAAGGAATATACATTAAAATTATCACTTTAGGGAATTTAACCCCAACTCATGTTTAACTGTGGAATTTTGAAACTTTCATATGTACCAATGAGATTTCGTAACTTTTCGCGAGTACCACTTAGAATTTCTCTTACTTTAATGTAATACCATCTTCATCAAATAGCACCCAAAATAATACCACTAAAATCATCACAAAATCATCATCAGTCACATTCTTCATATCAATTACAATACCTAAAGATTCTTCTTTGACAAACATCACTACCACCACTACACACTCAGCCCAAACTCGTAGCCCGAATCAGAGTCTCGCACCAAGCCATTCGACAACACCACCTGTGACTCCCCTACGCAACTGCGAGCGCACTTGTGCCTCCTCCCATCTATAAGCCCAAACGTCATGCCCCTATGCAACTCCCCTCCCAACTGTGACAACACCACTCGCTTCGATATTGTCCTATTCGACTCTTGAGTTGAAGTCCCCGATTAGTACTTCTCCAAGGTTGAGGTTATCACGGGTTGGGTTGGGTTCAGGCTGGGCTTGATGTGTGAAATAAGGCCCTTTAAACAGGGTCGTGCTTGGAATTGGGCCTAAAATTGTTGCCCAAAACCCGAAAAATTTGAACGGGCTTGGCGTATTTTTCGGGTCAGGCCCAAAAAATTAACTATAATGCACAAAGTGTGAAGACCAAAGCCCGCCAAAGTTTCGGGTAAATCAGGCCGGATTCGACCCGTCCCCTCCCGATTTCGGGCTGAAAATTCATGTCCAAAGCCCGCAAAATTTTCGGACCGAGTTGGGGCTTGTTTGATCACCTTTACTCCAAGGTAAGGGAATTCGATTTAGGGTTTTCAATTTAGTTCCTAATTTGAATTGGGATTTTATTATAGTTAATTTTAGTGAGAAATGGATTTGATTAAGTAAAAAAAAATCTCCTATTTGTATTACAATGTGGGATGAAAATTGATGATTATTTTGAATCTTATTTTATTTATTTAATTAACATTAGCTTGAGTTTTCGATTGAATTGTTGGTAAGTTGAATGATTTGAAAAGGGATTTACAACAGTAGTGTGGAGAGATACTAAAGGGAAATCGAGGTGAAAAGGAAATTTTTTGGTCAAATGGGAAATTTTTTAACACTGTTAGGTAGTAATGTCATGTGAAATAATAGTTGTCACTTCAAGGGTACCTGAGGTAGTTCAAATAATTTGAGGTTACCAGAGCTATTTAGCTTAATCTCAGGTGTACCTCAGAAAATTTCTCAAAGATATATTAGAAACTGGTTTGAAAAATCCATCTCTAATTTAGATATAAATTTGAATAATGTATATATACCTGTTATTGATGTACACTTCTCTCAACACATGGAATTAGTCAATTAGATATGCAAGAACATTAATAATTTTTTTTAAAGTAAAAATAATCCATTAATAAAAGATTCATACAACATTTACAATAGAAAATAAAACTAACAAATACATAACAATAATTGACAAATAAAATTCATAATTTGCAAAACTATGATGAATTTATCGGATCCCCATTTGAAATGCCCTCTTCCGCATCGTTGTTTGATACAACCTTCTAATAAGGGGCCTCTCAATCTCTTGTAGTTCCGAAATAGAATTGAATCTGATCCCATTGTTTGTAGTTGTAGATCTGAACTTTGTTTCGACACCACACAAATTAAATCTTCATCAATGAAAAAAAACTATGACACCATACTAACGTTTCTCGCAATGAGAAAAGAAAAACCCTTTCATTCGAGAGAGAAAAGACCCTATCCTTCAAGAGGAAAATGATCCTTTGAGAGGAAGTATTATTCGTATAAAGACGAAACTTAAATAAACTAGACAATAAATACAAAAATCCATAAAAGCCCCCTTTGAAAATTTTAATGAAGGGTAGGGTTTTGGGAGAGTGAAGGGAGAGGAGAGAGGAAAGGGGCGCAGTCATGCACTCATGCATGAACATTAATGTTGCAATGACTATATTTGTATCAGAAAGTCTTGTGTGGACCCGGTCCACAATAAAGTTATTTGTGAACCACAATAAAGTCACGTGATATTGAAAGCTTATTTAATTATACTATTGTATACTGCAATTTTTCTTTTAACTGTTATTTTGCCGCTTCACAAGTCATGAATCAACCCAACCACCATTCAAAACCCACCATTTAACATAGCCCAACTCCCCGCTTAGTGCCGATGGTCAGAAGCTCACATAGAATTCGACCGGCGCATTACAGCCCCACCAACACCAATCGGCGGCGATTTCGTAACAAACTTCCTCTGTTATTGGCGGTTTCGAAGAATCTATCGATTTAACCATTAAAATCCCATCTTTTATATCTTGATTTTACTTTGCTTCTCTTCTTGCGCATCATTTTGATGTGTTTGTTTATTCTACGCTTGTTTTGCTTCTAATGCACGTGGTTTACCTTATTAGCTTGCACATCATTCAATCACAATCTTGTTTTTCCATTTTTTAAATATGCTGTAATGGAGTATATGATGTATATTATACTTAAAAATCTTATAATACAATTTTATATGATATACGAATTGAAGTATATTGTATGATAAAGATTATTTACATAAAATCTCAAACTTGTGTGTGCTATAAATTTTGAAATTTTGGTAATAATGATATTATATACTTTAATTACAATATAATGTACTTCTATACCATATATTATATTTATACTTATGTGTTATTATGTACCTTTAAATGATATTGTGTACTTTAGTACAATATAATGTACTTCTGTATAATATACTTATATCTTATACTTCTGTATGATATTATGCATTTCAGAATGATATTGTGTATTATATACTATAAAATACTTCTGTATCATATACTTATATCTTTTACTTGTGTGTGATATTATGTACTTTTGAATGATAGTGTGTACTTATATACGAGTATTATATAATTTACTTCTGCTTCAATGCTTATATCTTACACTATGTTGATATTATGTATTTCGAATGAATATTTGTACTTATATACGATATAATGTACTTTTTATCATATAGTGTTACACGGCGCGCGCACGCGCGCGCCGTGTTCCACTTTTTCGTACTTTATAAATTATTGTTATTAGTATAAAATCAAATATATATTATATTTATTAAAAGAAGTTAGCACTGAATAATTAATGACTATAAAGACAATTTTAAAATTGAAATTTTTATATACTATGTAGTATCTTTATATTGAAAAATTATTAGGCATATTTATTATATTTACATCTAGATAAAGATAACTTAATTATGGTATATTATATTATATTTTCTATTATTATGTGATATATAAGTACATATTTGGATCTTTGTACGGAGTATGATAATTGCATATTAGCAAGCCCTAAGGATATAATTGAAATAAAGATGCCATTATTTTATAAAAATAATAGTATGATGTTTTTGCTTTATTCATGCAAAGCATAGTACACAAAGGCAACCTATAACTTTTAGTAACATTGTGATATGTAATATTCATAATAAATTGTCATTTTCATGTCAAACATAAATTTGGAGTACAAGCAACATTACAAACGACATAGATAATTTGGAGTCGCTTAGCCAAGAACAATACTCCGTATAAAGAATCGTAGAAATTTTGTACATAAATCTTTTTCTTTATAAGTCCTGTCTTTATAAAGAGTGACATAATACTGTATTATTATCATGTCCTATAGAATACATATCGCTTTCAACCACTCATCCAATGTTTTTAACCCCTCACCTTCCTTCTCCTCCGCCACACTTCAAGCTCTTCAATGTTGCTTGTCGGGCCTATCTAAGGTGAAGCGGATGCAAACTAAGCCTATAATGCTGCGTGGTTATGTCTTACACTGTTTACTTGGGCAGACATGCCTAAGTTCCTATATATTTTCATCATCAGATTGAAGCGAAAGAAGGAAAGCAATATATATTGAAAATGAAGTGAAAGCCAGTGAGTCTCACCAAATATAAAGCGTCTAAGTTGTACTTGGGCATGGTATTCAAGATGAGTTGCAGCCAAATTAATCGAATACTCTGCAGCCAAATAAGATTGAGTTGCAAAATTCTTCAAATCTAAATCCAACAATATGATTAGGGTTATCATCCAATTGGACTGACATATTCAAGATGCCGTCAGAGGAGTCTGTTAAGGTGTTCCATAAAATATTGACAGTCTGGAATTGGAGTTCACTGCACGAGCATAAGTTTCCTATAAAACAACAACAGTGACAACCATACATGAATTTAATAAGGCAAAAACAAACGAGTGCCACTGGAAAAACAGCAATGGCAATAATCACCTGGATAGAGGATCTTTCCATATCTTGTCGATTTCTCGTAAAGTTGTTTGTGTGAATTGTAAATAATCCAGCCTGCCACCGATTTTCGGATAGTATTCTCTCCGATATCCTAGAAGAAAAGCAACAATCTAGTAAGCCTAGTTAAGAATAGTGCGTCTAAATAATTGAAAACACAAAAAGATGATGATTATGTTGAGTGGAACCTATTATCAGCGACAAAGAAACTTGGAAGACTCATTATTTGTAATCAGTTAATGTCAAAACATAAGAAGAAAATACAGTAAAATAAAAGAGAGAGAAAGTATAGAAGCAAATTCTTCCCAAGCCTTAGATACAGGAATGATGAACAAACAGGGGTCTTTTGCTGGTTGACAATAAAGTTGAAGCTTCATGCAAAAGGCAGTATATTGTCAATTGGTAAATTGCCACCTGAATGCACTTTAGAAAACAATAGATGTGTACTTGTTATAATCTAAAAAAACAATTCAAACCCTAAAGAACAACTATTTCACCCAGAAGTCAAGAGTTAGATCTGAATGCTCTTTAACCAAAACATTTCAGAATCTTAGGTCCACTAAATTATTTTGACTGATGACCAGATTCAACCAACAAAGTCAAAAAACTTGTCATAAAGATTATGAGATAAATATAATCATAAGAGCGAAACGCGTGATTATATCCTCTTTGTGATTCAATTAAGAAATCCTCATTCAGTCCAAGAAATCATGACAGCAGCTTCTATAGTTAGATTTGTTTAAGCGACAGTATAATATCAAAAGCATGGTGACGGTTCAATGAGTATCTCCAATTTTCTAACATTAGTGTCACTTTCTCTTTATAGATGGATTCAAATTAACACATATAGATCCAAACGAAATAATTAGCCGTAACCATGTCAGCAACTCATCAGAGCGTTTATCATAATGTGGGCACGAAAAAAAAGGCAAAGAAGCAAGAATGCGCTCCAACATGATATATAACAAGATAAGATTATTAAGAGAAAATCTTGCATAATTTAGTTTCTTCCAAGCTTTGCAATATGATCAATCATTGAACTGGCACAAAAGAAATTATAGGGCACTTTTCAATCAGCCCTGTGTCTAAGCATTTTCGAGCTAATGTTCATACCCTACTCTATTGACATTGGTGGCCCTTAATAATTCAAGCTATAATACACAAGATCAAGATGTTGATAAGTCACCTTTAAGGTATGCTTTGCAGTTTGGAATGTCCCATCCTCAATAATGCTTCAAAATCCCTGCAGAAGGCGAAGATTCTTCGGAACACTAGACAATGTGTTTTGGGCAAACTCTTATTTAGAAAACCTCCAGAAGAAAATTGCAAATGCAGTAGAAGTTATCTACGAAAAATCAGGTCAAACTAAAATTTCAGCAAATATGAAATTAGAATGCTATTATACCTTGCAGCACGTTGGTTGAGTAAAAAAGGAGGAAACTAATTAGTCCTATATCCAGCAACACAAACTCCTGAGTTCCTGCATCAGACAGAAGATATAAATAGATCACGAGGATAGATAGGGATGAAGGTGATATAATTTTGCGAATTATTTTCAAAGGTTCATCGTGAATCTTACTAAATATCGAGGGTTTTCTAGGAATGTCAAGTATTGATTTAGCACCCTAAGCGACGACGTCACGCTAGAGATTTAAAAAAACTGCAATAATAACCATAGGAAGCCAAAAAATAGCATCATGTAATTTTCATTCGATTCAAACACAGAAAGCAGTGCAAAGAATTTCTGACATAACAATATCATAGAGGAAAAGGTAGAATTGGTGGCAAACCAACGAAATGAGAATTAACAACCAAAGGGAAATGGAGTTTGACTCCCATCATTTAGGGCTGAAATTTTGCAACTAATCTATATACCTTTAAATTATTTATAGAGAGCAAAAAAAAGGAGAAATCCTAAATAAATGTGAATCTGCAACAAGCTTTCAGATATTAGATGCAACGTTTTATTGCTCACATCGTTGATCAATATCGAATAAAATCATACCAGAAAACAAATATCACATTAGGTAACGCCTCCAACAAATATGTAGCAACACAAGAAACCCAATATGTCATATAGTAGAGAGCAATAAACAACATTCACTGCATACTTATTCTACAGCGAAGAAGTGAAATTTTTAACTGCAAGAAATCAAAAAAAAATTTAGAACAATCTAATCAATTAACAAGTAATTTCCCTCACAGTGGCAGCAATTCCAGCAAATATAATTCAAGTGACAATTGAGTTAAACTCAAAACAACTTGTCATATGTCCAAGTCGTAACAAACAATCAACAAATTCACCACTAAAAATTCAACATTGATAGCAATAAATAAAAAAAACAAAAACAATGTTAAAAGAAAATATGTTTGTTTACCAGTAAGCAGGATAAACTTCAAAATATCCAATGTCCATATCTTCCGGTTACGCTGCCGGAAGCTAGTGTGGCCATGAAACACAGATAGTTTCACACAACCCAAAACTAATTTCCAAGAGAGGTTAAGAACTTAAAACTGAATTGCAGGTCTTTAGAGGCATATGGAAAAATATAAAAATAAAATCATATTGTTAAATCACATTTGAAGCTCCCATCACACAAACCAAACTTCATTAATTACAACCAATTACCAATTGATATATCAACGTTGCATCTAGATAACAAATTGAAACAAATTAGTGCGAAACAGCTTCGGTTCAACATCTGTAATTAGTTTGAGACTTGATCATAATCTGCTCTTTGTTGAAAAAATAGCTCAAATTCATAATGTGAGCAGGAAAACATCCACATTACAAATGCATCTTTTTAAAAGGTAGGCAAACAGTGCAACAGCAACACAAATACATCAACCTTACCTGCTAACATGACTATGTAGTAGGTTCTTCTCTCACTGCCTTCTATCAATTACATTACCTTCTATTTAGACGCCCACTGTTGCTCCATTGACTCAATCAGTCCCTATTAGCATCATAATTTTTAACCTAAGCGATTAAGACCACCGCTGCACCAACAACCCACACAATCTCCTTCACATACAACAAACAAATGAGTTCAACAGCTGGGAAAAAGCCAAACCGTTTATCAATAAAATCAACAAAAACTATTTAACAGCAGTTCATCAGTTGTACTCCGATTCACCTCTAATAAACAGTTCACGGTGCCCCTCTTTCCCAGACAATTGCAACCACTTAATCACAATTCTAGGCTTAATCTTTCCCTTATTCAGTAGGAACCTGGATAGAGTCGACATAGGTCAAGTGGACCTTACTTCCTATGCATTTCATCATACTTCCCACAACCATCCAACACCACAGAATATCACATGAATATGAGTCCATTAAATCAATCTGAAAGTGAGCTAACAGCCAAAAATCGGGTATAGTTATAAATAACTCTCACGCACGTGCGCCCACGCACACACACACTGAATTACATTTGAACCCCCAATATTCAATAGAGTTTTAAAAAACTGAAACTAATCTCAAAGAGAGATCTATTCTCAAAGCGCACTCTTATTCACAATAGTGCACTCAGTTTTCCCACTCCTTGTTTCCTTATTGAAATAGCTTCCATAGTGCTCTTCATTCCAATTCTTCCTTCATACTCTTGCTAACCAATCAATATTCACAATTCAACATTTCAAACGAAGTCAACTAAGATTTAAAAGAGTTCGACTGCTGAAGGTCAAATAACAAATCACAATTCACGAACATGTTTAGTTCACTAAACCTCCCATAAATCCAACATCCATATAACAAAAACTGAATGACACAAAATCAATAGCCATGCATCTAACAAAATAAGAAATTGGCGAATAATAATAAGAAATAAAAGACAATTGACCTCAAAATGTAGACAGTAGACATTGCCACGAAACATTGAACGGGAAGCCAACAATGAACACTTCCTGAAAGCAAAAAAACAACAAAAAAAAGGAGCTGAACTTACAAAAAAATTCGAATATTATTGAAATAAGAGAGGAAACAAAATAAAATGAACCCAAAAAACTCCAAATCGAAAACCCAAACTCAAACCCTAAAATTCGAACGAAAACCCTAATTTGAACAAAACAAAATAAACCTTACAATCGAAAATTGGTACTTAATGGGAATCCTCAATTGCAACCATTTGTTTCGCTTCCTCCTTAACGCTCCTTAGCTTCCATTCCCTTTTTCAATTGGCCATGGTAGCAAACACCCACAACACGACTGACGTCACTGTAAAGAAGCAGTGGCGGTGAGACGACGACGGAAACGGTGGGAGAACGATCGTAGGGGAAAAATAGAGGTTGTTGTCGATCTGAGCGAGAGAGGAGGTGAGAGGTAGTGAGGGAAGATGTCGATGAATGTGGCGACATGTATGCTGCGTTGTTGCATCTGAGAGTGAGCACAAACATGGCGTCTGACGTGGCACAGGCTGGACAAAATGGTCCTTTAACTGTCTATTTTGAACAGTGTTTTATCTTCATTTTTGTGTTGTTTGGATAGTTATCCTTCTATTATACTTGTGTGTGGTATTATGTATTTCTGAATGATAAGTGTGTAACTTATATTGTGATATAACTGTACTTTTGTATCATATACTTATATTAATATTGTGTGCGATTTATATATTTTTTAAATAATATTGCGTACTTATATACGATATAATATACTTCTGCATCATATATTTATATCTTCTACTTGTGTGTGATATTATGTACTTCTAAATTATATTGTATACTTATATACGATATAATATACTTCTGTATCATATACTTGTATATGATATTATGTATTTCTGAATGATATTGTCTACTTTAATGTGATATGATGTACTTGTGCAACATATACTTATGTCTTAAAATTGGAAATATATATACTGTATTAATTATACAAAGAAAGAGAAGCAACTTGCCTTGTTGAAAGGAACCCAGCGAAGATTGCAATAACACAAGGCAGTAACACAATAAGCCAATTGAAATACTCCGTAAAAGGAATTCAGCCAAGAGTAAATAAGCATACAACTTAGGTAGACTTAGCCTGTTAGTGCTTGCTTTATTTTCTTTCACGTAACTACGTAAGTGCCAAATCGGAGACAAAATAAATCGACGAGAAGGTTGGGTTTGTGAAAATGGTGCATTTGACGGTAATGGGATTTTGTTTTTGGAAAAATGGAAACTAATAATCCCACCTTTTGGTGGTATTCTCTCAATAATCCGACCTCAAAGTAATTACAGAATAATCCCAACTTTTAGGGTGGTCTTCCCAAAATAATCCGAACTCTCATTTTCTTACATAGAACAAGCCAAAAATGGATCAACAAAAGCAACAAAAATAAGAGTTCAGATTATTTTGGGAAGACCACCCTTAAAGTTGAGATTATTCTGTGATTACTTTAAGGTCGGATTATTGAGAGCAGACCACCAAAAGGTGGGATTATTAGTTTCCATTTTTCCTTAGTTTTTTTATTTTCATCAATTTCTCTTCTAATGGATAAGTCTTAATCGAGGCTAATGATATGCTCAAGGTTCTTTGAAATGGGATTTTGAGACTTTTGCAAAAGAAATTAAAAATATTAGACTTTTTAAGGAAGGTTGATTTAGTTAGAAGTCATAAAAATGGGGGAAATTGAGGAAAGAGAAAGTTGAAATTTAGGGATTTCATTATTTGAAAGTGGTTGTTTGATGAAACTGATATGTTGAAGAAATATGAGGGAGGATATTTAGTTATTCAGTAAAAGAAGAGGAACATTGTTAGAGAAATCTCACGTGACTTAACTTGAGTCTACAATAAATTATTGTGGATCGGATCCATTAAAATCTTTGTATATTTGTATATGGTATTCAATAAAATCCCATACATGAAAATAAAAATAAAATCCTATAATTGAACATGATGCATGCAAGTGACCCAGTATTAAGGTTACATCCTTTTTTTTTGACGGGGTTAAGGTTACATCCTTACACCATCATTCACGAAACAATATATAGTGGGACCAATCAATTCAAAAGGTTATATCACTTGGTCAAGTGGTGGACTAAATTTAGCGGATAATGGGGCTCTAATCTTACTGGTTAGTCCTAATTCTTTAGTACTGATTTTTTTGAACGATATTGCCAACGAGCGTTTTGGGACGTTAAACAAGTTTAAAATATATTTTTTAAAATGACATTAAATTTGAAATATATATCAAATTTACACGTTAATTGTTGTGATAGATATTTAAATTCATTTATTATTTTAAATTTTAATTATCTTATTTAACATCCAAGAATACTAGTTAATTTTTGCTTATTTTCAAACTAAAAACAGACTCTTTTGACTATATATCATGATGTAATCAACATTTAACTTTACTAACTACTCTTAGTAAGATCAATATTTTGAGCACCACTACTTTTACTATTTTACTCATGATTTTGTTGGAACTTGGGAGTATTATAACGTAGAAACGTAACATAACATAAATATAAAGAATGTCCATTAAAAGTGACCCACACGCATTCGACAATGCATGGTTCCGTACGTACATGTATTTAAACATTTTACGTGGCAAAATATCTACACAATGAACGTTATTGTCACCTAAATAGCATCAAATTTTTTCATCATCTTCTTGAAGTTGCAAAATCTTAAATAGTACTGAATAAGATCGATCTTAACATAGACCTTTCAAGAAAACTCTCACATACGTGATATGTTTCGGTTTTTGATTATAGTACTTTACTTATAATTGAACCACTTATTATCATATATTATTATAAATAGTTTATATGAAATCTGCTGAATAATTAGTGATGATTCACGATTTTAAGGTACGGAGTAGTTGTTTTGCACTTTTCGTATGTTTGTATTTGACTAATGTTGAGATTATGACTAATGAAGAAAGGATTAAGCCATGCATAATTCAAGTCCGCTAGAGAAAGAAGAGCCAAGTGAGGGGCACGTGGGACCATTCTCCGGACCTTTGTAAATAGGTTAAATACACTTTTTTTCTTACCGAATTGAACTTATTTTTAGTGAAATTTATTAAAATAAGCTGACGAAAACAATACTTAGTTATTTGATTAGCAATTAAAGTTACTAACAAATATATATGCTGCTCCTTTAAATATATAATAGAATGATGTTGTTTGACTATTTAGGGGGTTGATGACATAATACTTGGGTACAAAGTAGCATAGATTTGTAAAAGCCAATRCAAAAGATTTTCATTATTCCGTTCACATTTTTGAGCATTTTATAAAAATGCCGCSAGTTATGGAATTTGAGAAAAGATGCATGATTTATAATTCTTAAATAATATTAATTACTTATAAATTTAAACATTAAATTAGCAAGATGATTGTTCTCCTTTAAAAAAAGCATAAAAAATAAGAAGAAGATTGCGTCGGTGATACTATACTTTAGGAGTGGCACTTAAGAGTTAAGCAAAATTAAGTTAGTTTAATGATTTGGTAGGATGTTGGCCACCTTAGCTTATTAGCCCACAATTATAGTAAAGATAGAGAGCATATAGTGCTAATTGGTTTGCATTAAAGGAACGAAGCTGCGTCTTAACCGCGTACAAGGRTGATTATGTAAATAATTAGCCTCAAAAGCTATTTAAAAGGGAGTAGAAGACAAATAACTTTTTCTAAATTCAGTTGTTCGTTAGAAAGGGGATTAGGTTRGTCGTTGCACATAATAATTCGATAACATACTTTTTGCACCTATTATCCGGCTTACATCACCTCCAAACATTTGCCTCTTGATTCATTTTGGGCGTGTTTACTTCTGCTTAATTCCAGTTCAGTTTCATTCAATTCAATTCAGTTTAAGTTAATTATTTTAAGTTAGGTTTGTTTAATACGGTAATTTGATTGATAATATATAATAATATGTATATAATGATGATGATGATAGTGATGAAATTAATGATAATGACTATTATTATTATTATATAATTATTATATTATAAATTGCAAAAAAAATAAGTTAAAATTTCTATTTAATATCATTAATGCAACTTTCAAGTATATTTAATCAATATTATTTAAATAGTAAAATATTAATCCAGAATATGTAATTATATGTAAAATTATCCAGTTTAATATTAATTCAGTTAAATATTAAACTAAGTTATAGTTAATATTAATCTGAAGAACTCATTTATTAATAAGTTTAACTTAAGTTAATATTAATCCAAAGATATACTCTATTTATTAGTTAATCAAAAGTTAATATTATCTCAATGGTTAAGTTAATCACAAATTAATATTTAATCAAGATATATTATTAATCATAGTTTGAATTATTAATCGTCATATCTATATATTTAATAGTTATATATGATCTCAGATTAATATTGATCCAAAGTTAATATTTCAGTTCTGTTAAAAAAAAAGTAAGTTAAGTTAAGTTAAGTTCAGTTAAACTCCATTCCTTTTAAGTTTAGTTGATTCAGTTATGTAAACGGACTCCTCCTTCTTAATTAGACCATGTTTTTTGGACTTATTTCCATGCATGGTACAAGTTCAATTCAGTTCATTCAATTGTACTTTAATTATTTTTAATTTGGGCTGTTTCTTTAACTGAAAAAACTGAATGACTGAACTGAACTGAACTGAACTGAACTGAACGAATGAATTTTTAAAACTGACTGAACTGAACTGAACTGAACTGAAATTGAACTGAACTGAACTGAACTGAATGAACTGAATGAACTGACTGAATAATAGGAAGATTTAAGTGTTTTGGACTTTAATTCCAACTGAACTGAACTGAACTGAACTGAACTGACGAACTAACTGAACTGATGAAACTGAACTGAATTTTCTGAAACTGAACTGAATGAACTGAACTGACTACTGAAACAAACTGAATTAAGTTTAAGTAAACAGGCCCTTACTATTAGTATTTGGCTAATTAATTTGTTAATGCTATAAGATGATGATATTGATAATATAAATTTATATTAATATATTAATTATATAATATTAATATATATATAATTATAAAATAAAGTAGTAAAGTAATTTATATTGAGTTCCACCAACAAACCCCAAAAAGGTTTGAACTATTGTAGGTGAGAATTTTGTTATGGGAGGGAGTTGTGTGTGGCAAGAGTGTTCAAACCTCTTAGAAATAATAACGATGTTTTCGTAATATTAACATAAAAAACTTACCAAAAATAGAAATAAGTACAAGTGWTGTTAGAATTATGTACTTCATCTGTAACAAAATAAATGCATGGCCGCAACAAATGTATTAGCACTCTTCTCAATGCAAAATAAGCTAATAGTGGGTTAGGTAGTGAATTAGTGAAGGGAAATAATATGGCAAGAAAAGGACAAATCAATTAGCAAAAGTGGTGCCAAAAATATGGTAATTTGCCATTAATTATTTAACAAATGGAAAAGTTGTAYAATTGTTGCAAATTTTTTGTTACACCCAAATATAGAAAGTGTTGCAAGTTTTACGTTACGGARGAGTATGTAAAAYTAATTWTTAAAAAGTGTAGCGAGAAATACAATACGTGCGGAGGGAGTAAAAATTTTGAGTTTTTTTTTACTAGGATAATATCTTTTTGAGAATTTAATTGTCTAGATATTAGCTCACACATTACTTGGTCGCGTTAATTTTTCTCTATGTACGTCTCTTCTGTAAATGAATTCAACCACGAATTAAAATTGACACAAAACTCGAAAGTGTTGTTTGTCTAAATAGAGACATCCTTTATTTATATTTGGCAACCACATGACATAAAAAATTTCCTTGTTTCAAGTTATATCGATTAAACTAAATGTATATTTCCATATATAACTGTAAAACAAATCTAGATTATAAACATGCAATAGTATTAGTATACTCTAAAATCCTAATTAATAACTAATTACGGTTTTAATTCATATCTCACTTAAAAAGATTTTCCCTTAAAAATAAATAAAATATGTTACTAACATCACAATTCACATCATAAATGCAAGTTTTGGGCTTTTAATTTGGCTCATCATATGATTCATTTTTTTGTATGTTTGATTCCTAATTACCCAACCCTATATACATATACATATACATATACATATACATATACATATACATATACATATACATATACATATACATATACATATTATTTGAATTTTTTTTTACAAAATTTCAATACAAATTTTATTTTAATTATTCCTGCTTCACTAGATATAAAATTTTGAGTCCATCATTTGTGATTGAAATTTGCTTTGCTTTCCTGAGCATTATTGTGCTTGATTTTTATTAAAAAAAATCAATTTTTTGTTTCTAAATATTCAAAGTTGATGTCTTTAAGTTTGTTTTATCACATTTGTGCTTGCTCCTAGGATTGTGACGTTTTATTCCTAAAGTATTTTCTATAACTTTTTTTTATTGTGAATGTGTGATTAAAGAACATAAAAAAAGAAAGTTTGAATCTTTGTACGCACAATTGTAATAAAGTTTCCATATTTGGGTTTTTTGTTCATAAAGTTTAATTTTTTTTATCATCTTTGTGGTTGCTACTGAGATTGAGATGTTTTGGTTCATCGCATACATACGAACCCGTTTCAAATTTTGYTTTTGAGTTTCGTTTGAAGGTTGGTGTTTACTAAGAAAGTTTTAAACTATAGGTTGTGATTGCTGAGATATACATGTTTTGAATCTTTTGATGCATTTTTTGTGGTTGTTGACATTATTTTTCAATTTTTTTAAAGGTTTTTGGCTTCATTAGACCGATTTTTTTTCTATCTTTGCTCCTTCGTGGTCGGAGTATTCCATTTTGTTGTGGCAGTTTATGTTGTTTAATCAATGAACCAAAAAAAGATTATGATCATTGGAATATTATTGTTGAAGAATTCTAATGCAAATAGATGGCTACATTATTCAACAAAGAATAGTGAGAATGRCCACTWAGCCTCTCCAACATCTCATCAATGAATGACAAGGGGAAATGGTCTTTCCGGGTGGCTTTATTCAATTTCCTATAGTCAATGCACATCCGCCACCTGGTAACCGTCCTTGTCGACACCTCATTTCCATCATCACCCTTGACAATAGTCATGCCTCCCTTCTTTGGTACAACATCAACGGGGCTTACCACTTTGCTATATGGGACAGAACAGATAATCCCCGCATCACGAAGTTTTTCAATCTCTTTTCTCACCATCACATCCTTAAGAGTGTGATTGAGTTTTCTTTGGGGCTCAATAGAAGAGGCATCCTCGTTGTCAAGAGTGATACGATGCATGGCTATAGAGGGACTTATGCCCTTGATATCATCAATCGAATAACCGATGGCTTCTTGATATTTTCTCAAAACCTCAAGCAATATTTCCAAATAAGGGCCATCCAAATTCGCCTTGACGATAACTGGCTTTTGCCTTGCATCGTCYAAATACAGATACTTCAAAGATTGGGGAAGGGGTTTAAGTTCAAGCTCTACCTTGGGAGAAGGCGTAGAACACTCCTCCTTTTCATTGTCACCTCCAAGTGACATTACTTCCTCCATCTCATCGCAAACTGGTGCTTCATTAAGCACCATATCAACATCACCAACATCTTTCATTTCACATTTTTCATTACCAAAATCCGCTCGGATCATAGGGTCTTGAGGTGGCTCATGCAGCCGTCCTAGATCATCGTGTTCTTCCAACTCGGAATCAACAAGATTAACTCTGCAAATCCTCYCAACCATTGGTTTCTTTAAAGTCTGGGAAAATTCAAAAACAACTCTTTCATTGGCCACCTCCAAGGTGATGGTGTTGGATTTACAATTGATCACCGCYCCCATAGTTCTCAAAGCTTCCCTCCCAAGAATAAGAGGGGTATGGGGGTCTTCCTCAATATCCTTCACCGCGAAATCACAAGGGACAAAGACATTCCCTATTTGGATTAGCACATCCTCTAGTTCTTCACTTGGGCATCGAATGGATCGATTTGCAAGCTAAGTTGGATTGTTTTCCTAGTAGGAAGTAGAAGATAATTCAATTATCTTGTTAAGGAAAGAGGCATTAGACTCACACTAGCTCCCAAAAATTCGCCAAAGCACCTTTATGCTCCAAATGCCCAATTTTGACCGGTAGAGAGAAACTTCTAGTATCTCCAAGCTTCTTGGGAAGATTTTTTTATCAATATATGCGCTCATTTGATAAGGCACTTGGATTGTCTCATCGGTCGAAGGCCTCTTCTTTGAAAGGATATCTTTGAGAAACTTGGTGTAGGAAGGAATTGGTTGAATTGCATCCAAAAAGGGCACATGGATTTGTAATCCCTTGATGAGCTCACAAAACTTGGCAAATTTATCATTCATCTTTCTCTCCACTATCCTAGCCGGATATGGAGGTGGAGCCTCATACTTAGGATTGTAAGGAACTTCATTCCTTGAGCTAGATGCTTTCTCCTTTGTATCCTTCCTCTTTGGAGGTGGAGTTTGTGTCTCCTCTTCAATTGGAATTTCAACCAYATCRTTGTCAAGCACATCATCATCACCATTTGCAACCTCTTCCTCTTGAACAAGCTCCTCTCTATYGTACTTTGGCCCCTCATACCCCGTACCAGATCTTAGCTCGATTCGGTTAATTTGATCGGGGTTAGAAACTTGAGAGACATTTTAGGACTCCCTGGTTCCTTTCCCCTTTTGAGCCGCAAGTTGAGCCACTTGCGTTTCTACCATCTTAGTATGGGCCTTTTATTCTTTCAATTCTCCTTTGATTTGTTGAAGAGATTGTAGAATAGCTTGCATGGTTTGATCGCCTTGACCTTGACTTTCACCTTGCCTAATTTGAGGTGGTGGTTGGTTAAGAGGAAAAGGCTTTTGTGGTAGCCTTAGAGGCGGTGTCACATATTTTCCTTAATTATCTTGARGAACTTGTTCCCTATTTCCTCCATAACCTTGGTTATTGTTCCCATATCCTTGTTGGTTTCCTTGGTTTCCCTATTGTTGTTGTTGATTTATTCCACGGTTGACCTTGATTGTGGTCCCATTGTTGATCCCCTTGTTGATTGTTGAACCCTCGGTTGTATCCTTGATTGAACCCTTGTTGGTTGCCCCAATCGTTTCTCATTCGATGCTCCATGTCCGCCACATGCCTAGGGCGTCCAAACCACACAATAAGGAGGTATCGTGTTCTGTGCCCCCTGGTGGCTTGATAGTAGAGTATGGGTATGGTAGAGAGTAAAGAGTTGTGGAGTTGGTGTGTGAGTCTTTTCGAGCGGGTTGGTCAGTCGCTGTGAGGTAGAAGTTGTCTCAGATTTTTTGATGCCTTGGCGCGAGCAGAGGCGTTGTCAAGGTTTGAGGTGTG
>SNQN01000106.1:15167-53385 GCA_008642245.1 Bassia scoparia
CGTCACCATCGCCGCCCGCTGCGGCCTCGACGAGCCCTCCAAGTCCGGCACCCAATGCCGCCACAAGATCGAGAAGCTTCGCAAGCGCTACCGCGCCGAAAAGACCAAACTGCCCCCCAATTACCACTACAATCACACCCACTACCATCACCACCCGTGGATCTACTACTCCCTCATGGACCAGCTCGAGCGGGGCCCCATGCCCATCTCTGCCGTGGCCCCCACCAAGAACGAGGGGTCCACTCMTCATCATGATGATCGCAGCGGTGAGTATGATGATGATGATGAGGAGGAGGAGGAAGAAGATGAAGTTAGGTTCGCCAGCTTGAGGCAGTTGAAGGGTGAGAGGAGTCCGAATTTCAGGGATTCGGGCAAACGGGATGATGGGTTCGGGCTTCGGACCCGTTTGGGAAATGGGTTTGGTAAAAGGAGTGATTTTGACAGGAAAAGGAAGGATTTTTATGGTGGTGAAGAACAGCAAGATGGTGGTGGTGGTGGTGATGATGAAGGGAAAAGGGGCGGTTTGTTGGGTGAATTGGCTGCTGAAATCAGAGGTTTTGCTGAGAAGTTTGTGAGGGTTGAGAAGAAGAAGATGGATTTGATGAGAGAGAATGAGAGGTTTAGGAATGAGATGGAGAATAAGAGGATGGAAATGATTTATGTTTCTCAGCAAACAACTGTTGATTTGATCAACAAGGCTTTTGATCTTGCTGCTGCTTCTAATTCTTCTTCTCATAAAAAGATGAAGATGAATTCAGACTTGTAATACAGTACTAGAAAACATTCAATCTTTTTTATTTTTATTTTTATTTTTATTTTTTAAATTATATATTTTGTTAATTTTTAATCCACCCTTTTGTTGCAATAAAATTGAGGTTGGTGATTTGTTGTTTCTTACTGTAATTCTGTAATTTGGGTAGTTATTCTTGTATGCTGTATTATATAATATCAGCTTTACTTGTCAAAATGACAGTTAGTTCATCACAACATTGTTTGCTGATTCAAAGTTAATTGTACTCTGTTTAATAGTAGAGAATCTACTTTGGTAAAAGTTTGCACAAAGTATATGTTTTTTAAAGTGGATGTAATATCAAAGATTTGACTAATAGAATCAAATTCAGTTGAAGTATATAACAGTACAGTTTTGTATGCTTAGATTATAGTAGTAGTACTAATGAGCAGCCAGTAACTAACTCCATTAGTTAATGTACTTATAAATTAGTTGTACTCCCTCCATATCGTATTAACCGCAACGATTGAACATTTTTCCTCTCTACTTTATGTCAAATCGTTGCAGTTAATATGATACGAAGGGAGTAGAATTTCGTGATTAAATTAAGAAAAGTTGACATTATATTAGTTGATCCAAGTTTGGTTATGGTTTATAAATTATGACAGATCCATAACTTTTATAGTGAAATGAAATTTGTTAGCCAAATGACATTCTTCTTGTTCTAGGGCTCTAGGCATAAACTTGTAAATTGTGTTAGTTGGTTTAGAATCTTTATAAGCTTTTGCATAAAGTAAAATGAATCACAAGATTTGTACTATTAACTTTCTTTCTTTTTCGAATGCGAGTGAGTCTCAAGGGTGATAGTCTGATAGAGGTTACGAATGTAGGGGAGAATCAAACCGATAACCTATTGTGCACATTAGCACATGACCTCAATCTCAACCGCCAGACAAAACCTAATATAACTATGATTACTTCTATAAGAGTCAATTCTGAATATGCCACAAGGATTATGCAAACACACAAGCATCAATCAGACACTGAGTTGCTGTAAACTGAAAAATATATTGACAGTCTTAACTCTTTAAGCGACTCTTTCTTAGAGCTCGCCACATTCGGCGATGTTTCTGAGACTGGTATCTTTCAAAGGATTATTCAAGCAAACAAAGAGATCAATGCTCAGGTCAGGTTGCCAATTCTAAACAGATGGAAATAACAAATATTCCAGTTATTGTAATGTCAGACTGAAACATTTGAAAGGTTAAAATTGAGTTTTGTAGATCTTACATTCAAAAGGCATTACAAATCTCCTGTAATTTGATTGCACWATTAAGTTGATGAAATTACATCCRTGAGAAATTAGAGGATGAAAGATAGAAAGAGAGCTACTGTATTGGAGGCGATACCAAAAGCAGTCACAGAGTAAGGTATGAGGAGAAGTTAGTAGCCTCTACTACCAGCTTTTTATCTTTTAATCCTACACTCCTACTGCAAACTCACAACAATCGTACCCCAAATCAAACAAGAAGTTGTTTATTTCAKGATTGAGCGAGTATTCGTTCATACAAAGGCATTTCCAAAAATTACGCCATGTATAGACAGGTATTCATGCAAACAACCAAATCCCCTTGTAACCTTTCAATAGCAGAAATAACAGAGAAGTCAGGAACCATCAATTACCTTTCATAACAATGTGAGACGCGCTGAATACTCCAGTGAGGACCTTTCTAGACAGCGCTTCCTTTGCTTCTTCCAGGAGAATAGAATTCAGAATTCCTGCAGAAGTTGCTCTGCCCATGGTCTCGCAACTACCATGCTYGTTGGTTTTCAAATTTTTTTCCAGAGTGTCTTCTGATGATCAGGGGAACTGCATATCATTCCTGCATCTATCCCTCATGAAACAAACAAGGTTTATCATATGACCACTCATCCCGGAAAATGCCAGAACAAAGTTCAACTACACACACAAGTCACAAGACTTGTAGCAAAGTAAGACGAGTCATTGACCCCAAAGAGTAAAAGATACTCCGTATGATATACCTCAAAAGAGGAATTGACCCCAGACCTTCAGAAGGATCAATGAAGGGAATCTTTAATCCTGCTTTCGTAGTTTCATCCCTAAATTGAAGGACCCCCTATCTTGTTTTTTACCATTGATCACCACAAGAGCAAACACCATCCTTGAAATGATGGTACCGATTGACATCTCTTATAGTAATTTCCCTTTGTGTTACTTTTGAGACAAATTTAATGAAAACATGGCAATCCTCACACGCTCGGAGATTCTTTGTAATAAGAAGCCTTGTTCCAGGTTGAGTGCTGATCAGTCCAAAGGCAATTGCTAACCTTTCACTATGACTGCAAACCATGCTGGTCTTCTCATCATCTTCAATATCATGGAATACAGTCCCAGTAGTTGGAACATAGCCAGCTTCTGCTACTAGCCCTGTTAMCCTATCTAACTCTGCRTATATAGCATCACACATGGGATGCGACGTGTCTCCAGATAGAAAAGCATGAACTTCATTTTTCATTTCAATCCAGCTACAAGCTATGCTTTTCTTAACTCCCTTATCAATCATCAATCTTCTCACCCTTGCAACTCCATCCCATTGCCCGGCTTGCGCATATATATTGGACAAAATTACATAATTGCCGGAATCATTAGGTTCAAGCTCAATAAGCCTTTCCAATGCTAATTCCCCCAATTCTACATTTCCATGGATCTTGCAGGCATTTAACAATGAACCCCAGACTGCAGAATCCGGCATAACCTTCATTTGCATAATGAGGTTGTGAGCCTCTTTTAGTCTACCAGTATGGCCAAGGAGATCAATCATACATGTATAATGTTGAACCGTAGGATTAATACAATATACTTCTATCATCTTGTTAAAATATCTCCAACCTTCATCCAATAAACGACCATGGCGACAAGCTGAAAGAACCCCCACGAATGTAATATGATCAGGCGTATATCCTTGTCTGATCATTTCCTCAAATAATTCAATTGCATCAATATAATAACCATGCATGGCATACCCAGTTATAATAGCATTCCATGAGACAACCCTTTTCTCCTTAAGCCTCTCAAACACCCTTCTCGCCACTTGGACCGATCCACATTTTGCATACAAGTCTACAAGAGCAGTTTTGACCTTATCTTGAGGCGAAAAACCTTGTCGCCAGCTAAACCCATGAATCTCCCTCCCCTGAGGAAGAGCAGCAATGTCAGCTGACGCCGAAATTACTGTAACCAAAGTAGCGACTGTAGGCCTCTCACTTGCAAAAGCCATCTGACTACACAATGTAAGAGCATCTTCAGGATGGCCATTTTGGGCATAAGCAGCAATCATAGAATTCCACACAACAACATCCCTCTTCACAATCTTATTAAAGACACCCCTCGCACTCTCGACACAACCACACTTTGCATACATATCAACAAGTGCAGCACCCACAAACACATCAYTCTCCCAACCAGTGCKTACAATATGCTCATGTATCTCTCTCCCCTCCTYAATAGCCGAAAGCGCCGAGCACGCCTTCAGCACAAAAGGGAACGTAAAGTTATCAGGTACAAGTCCATGATCAAGCAACTGATAGAAAAGTGTTATAGCAACATCATATGGTCCATCCCATGCATACCCACGTATCAAAACATTCCAAAGAAAAAYATTACTCTTMGGCATTTTATCGAACACATTGTAGGCATAACCCAGTACATGACAATTGCAATAAAGATCAACAAGTTTTGTGGCTAAACCAACATTTGAAGCTAACCCAGATAAGCAAATTCGAGCATGAATCTGCTTCCCAGGTTCAATWGCCCTTTGAGCAATACAAGACTTTAGGAGAGAAGCGTATTCTGCAGCAGAAAAAGAGAAACTGGGTTTGTTTAAAAGATTAGTATTTGATGAAGAKAATGTYGTATTATTGTTGYTTTYGTGCCTTGATTCAGTAGTTACTGGTGATGCAAATGAGTGATAATGAGACTTGCTTCGAAGTAAAAATGGTGAAATGTAGAAGAAAACAGTGTTAACTCCATTGAAAGAGGATTTACGCAAACTTAATGAAGAAAACAGCAGCATATTATAAACATTTGATGGTAGAAAAACTGAGTCTTGTTGCAGTTGAATAATAGCTTTGAATCTGGATTATTGAGTGAAGTTTGAAGATCATTAACAGTAAGAATGATATAACTCAGCTAATCKAATGAACAAATTTGAATAAATATTCGAACCATAATTCCATCAATGAGCTAAAATCTTCCTCATATTCAATAAATATATTTCCTAAATGTCATAAAATTGGAAATAGAAATACGTGATAAATTCACACGTCAATCAACGTAATTAATGTCTATATTCATTTAATATTTTCATTTTTAATTATATTATCTAATGTCCAAACAGTGCTTGTTAACTTCTGCCTATAAAAAAAATCGAATAATTTTTATGTTAAATGTATTTGCGCTAATGTGGTAGGGGTTATTTGACAATTGGCTATCGGTTTTTTCCCTGTTTGTTCTGCTTGTTTAAGTGATGCTTTGAGTTAATTGCAAAAGTATTTGGTAAGAATACTTTCATATAGTGGTTGCTCTATAAAGTTTATAAGCCAAGAAGTCAAAAGTCAAACAAAAAAATTACTCGTATTAACATTTAATTGAAGAGTCAATAATTAGACATATTTTTCATTGTTAGAGCGCGATATTGATGGAGAATTTTCATCCTCGTTGTTGTCTCTCTCCTCAATTAGGACCTCCTCATTGATGTGGAACTATTTAGAGAATCCTCGCCTTCATAAAGACTTGCTTGAATTCTCTAATGCACTCGTATGTGTTGCATTCAACATMTTTATTTTCATTATTATTTATAAATGCAAGCGACTTTCCTAGCCAATCATACACTGCCACAAGRATAGAATATTGATTGTACGGTAGGAGAGACAATATATGATAGGGTACGTAAAAAGAGGGAAACAATGTACTCGGTAATGAAAATTCACATAAAAATAGAGAAAATTAAAAGAAGCGTAAAAAAAAAGATGATAAAAATAGAGAAAAAAATGAGGTATAAAGAGAGAGAAATTGAATCAAATCGTCTCTATACTTTACGGTTAGAACAAATTAAAAGGCCAAAAGTCAAACAAAAAACCTCCATAGTGGTTGGTTGCTTTCATATGTTAACAAGTGTGGGTTGTTTTATAAAATTGCTGGTGGATGATCCTTGATTGCATCCATCTTGAAAAATGTTACAAAGATAGGATGAAAATTGTTTTTAATTTATGAAAAAAATTACTCACTCCATTTCATACCGATATGATATGATTTTTGAGGGTTGATTAGGTTAGATAAAATAGTTAAGTAAATCAAGTAAAAGAGTAAAAGAGTCGATTACTGAGTAAAAAATTTTGGAAAATAAAATTTTGGATGAATAGATTAAGTAAATCAATGAATGTTGAATTTAAAAAAGGATAATTAATTAATATTAGAATATATAAAATAGATAAAAAGTTAAAAAAAAAAATAGATTAACTTGAACAACTAATTAAAAACATTCCAAAATGAAAAGAGAAACAACTAAAAAAACAGAGGGATTATTTACTGGTTGAATTAAATAAGTAGCTTGGTCAAGCAAATTAGCCAGAGAGGAATTATCTATCTTATTAACGAGCTAATTAGACAATTAACTTGCCATCGGAGATGCTATAACACCACACCTGCGGTAAGCTATTCTCATAACTAATTAGGCAATTAGCTTGTCATCGAAAAATCATTTTTGATGAATTATACGCCATAGCTCATTGGTCGAAAAATCAGCTGTTGATTATGCTGGAGGCAATAATCAAACGCTGCAAGGTTTCAACTCTTTAACACCAACACATGAACTCGAGAAACCCKCTTACACTAAGCCATAATTATACAAGAAATCAAACTATTGATTACTCCTCAATCAACAACCTTCATCCATTCTCACTGTCATGAACCACGGCGATGATTTTAAGGTAACACTTCAATTACCCGTGAACTATTATCATCCACTAACGGATGCTATACAAAAACCTAGCACTTCAAGAAAACAGAGCCACAGTTTACATAATCCTCGAACTTCAACCTTTCAAGTTACACCTCGAAAACRACATGAAGTCCTAGTTCATGGCTGCTTCCATTTCACTATCACGTGCTGTGAATTCTCTGACGACAAGGAATGAAGATTGAATAACTTGCTTCGAAGTTAAGCTAAAGCCACTAGTAGAATAGGAATGTTCTAAGTTAAACATTTGCAACGCTAGAACGATATCAGCTTATTAAACAAGGTGTATATACTATAAAAACAGTAAGCCAGCAAAAACACAGAAGGGGATCAAGAAGATAAAAAATCATTATACACTACGAAGCTATATTCACAAAATTTCCAAAGGCATTTGCCTGTAACAATGAAGCTTCCCCCTTGACTCCAATCAAAATAATACATGCACTAACTACGGGGGGGTGAAAAGGAATAACTCCCCATTGATGAGAGGGAAACCCAAATTTGGGTCGGAGAAAAGGTAAAGGTATTTAAAAAAAAAAAAAAAAAAAAAAGGGATGGTTAACAAGATAGAGAGACAAGATCCTGTACACATACCTCTATATGTCTCTATCTTCACAATGCTCTAAGCAGTGGTAATATACATTATAAACCCCAAAAAAAAGCCTGCCTAAACTTGTCAAGTCAGTAACCCCGAATATACGATCATCATCCCATTTACCTTTTCTTGCAGAGCCCTTGCAAAATTAACAGCTTCATCTGCAAGTAGTGTAACGACTCAGTTAGCTTATCAACAGATACATAGAATCTTGCAAAACCTTCGAAAAGACATTGGCCATGACTGGGATACTAAAGTAAACTATAAAAGTTTCGTTGACCAATATCAAGGAGAATAGTAACATACCCAACRCGATCAGTTGATTACTTGATTAATATGAATTGTAAAAGGTAAACAAAACCTRCAGGTCTRTTATCCCTCATGGGGGTGATTTACACTTGACATATCAAAGGAACATAGTCCAGACATAAGTTTCAACATTTACAATACAACAACAAATTACAGACGTRAGGTAAAATRGGAAAAGTTTTTCAACCAACCCTATAATTGCAAACAGAAACGACCCTCTTCATCTGCTTGCTTCCCGTCAAGCAACACACACAGGCATAACAAAGAAGGCATACACATGGGGTCCAAGGCATTTTACACAGGCTAAAAAGTATACCAAATGATAAGTAGCAGGATAATAAAGTTACACTTCCCAGAAAAATGGAAGCCAAAGGGCAGGAATTATAACGTTTGCAGGATGTGCAAAACAATKATTGTGTCAAGTGCTGGGAAGAGGGTAATCACACTAAATTTTGTTTGGTGCAGAGGTTAGGTGAACAACTACCCTGATTTGTGTAATTTCCTCATTTCTGATTCATACCATACAAGTTTCCCACACTCTATTCCCAAATTGATACAACTATAAATTCATGTCAAAAAAGCAGCCATCAAGTGTCTACCCCAGAGCTAATCCATCCAGCATACTCCTCAGAGCACCTAGAGTCCTAGAGTACATACTACCGTTAAAATGTCCTACTTCTGAGGCTAAAACGTCCTAAATATAAGAAATCCCAAACTAAAAGCACGTCCCAAATTTAAACTGTCCTACTTAAAAATATAATATCCTATACATAAAATGTSTAAAATATTAAATGTCCTATACTCCAGTTTCTAGAACTAAAAATGTCATAAAAGTATAAAACTAACTACGGGAGTACCAAGAGCAMCATGCTCCATGTTAGAATAGGYTGCAATCAACCAACCWACCAACCACAGCCTACCTAGGAATAAACAGACCAGAAGTACTACACAATAGTTATCCCACAAACAAAAGTTAGACAATAGACATSCAAACTCAGATCATTTTTACTAAATAGATGTATCAGATAATATATAAAAGAAACATAAAGTCTCCACCGAATCTCACCTGTACATAGCTGAAACAAGGGCATGCCGACTTCATCCTGGAAAGAACAAGCGTGCCGAGACTTGCTCTCAATCAACGATGAGGATCATTCCAATCTAGAATTAGAGGTCCTTGCTAAAACACTACTTTGCCCAGGTTGAACCTGCGACTGAGGCTGCAATTGTGGCACTCTTTGAGGTGAATTCTCTGGTTGCTGCAGCTGGTGTTGTGCCTGCTTTTGTGGAATTATGGGTTGAAGTGATGAAGGATGTAACTGCATTTGCTGATTCGGGAATTGCACGCCATGTCCATGATTTGCCAAGCTACCTGGTGGCTGCCTCTGCACAAGACCATCACTAACTGATGGTAATGGCTCATTGCCAGATGAAATTGTAACAGCTGGACTGCTATTGGGGACTGATGAAGTTGGCACATTTGACATAGGGGAATCACAAAGAGATTCCTGAGCTTGTTTACGCGGAGCTGCACTGGCAGAAGATGGAGGCAAGGCACTTGTAGAATCAACACACACTGGTTGAACCCCTGTCTTCAAAGAAGAATTATTTGCAAACTGCTGCTCCACTGGGGTATGATCAGGTTGTGACTTGGCCAAGGGATCACAATTCACTTGACGGTTTTGTTGAGCTGCTCTCTGCAGAGCAGGCTGAGATTGACTAGCCACCTTATGGGAAGGCTGTGACTGTCCTTGCAACTGTTGATGGTTAAGAGAAGGCATTACYGTTGATGGAAGACTTTGGGTTGATGWTGCTGGTATTGAAGTAGAAGCTGTTACTGGAAGCTGTCCTTGGTTGCTACTATCTAAGTGAGAAGGTATTTGTTGGACTTGCTTTGGTGCAGCTGGAACTGTATTTGAATATGGTTTTTGGTGTTGCAATTGACTTGAGCTCTGGGATGAGGCCTGAGGTTTTGATGGTTGCATTGTATTTAAATTAGACCCTGAATACAAACCCTGAGCTTGCATCAGATGCACAGCCTGCTCCCCTTTCTCAGAACCTTGGTTTCCCGCTGTCTCTTATACACATCTAGATGTGTATAAGAGACAGGCTGGAACTGTATTTGAATATGGTTTTTGGTGTTGCAATTGACTTGAGCTCTGGGATGAGGCCTGAGGTTTTGATGGTTGCATTGTATTTAAATTAGACCCTGAATACAAACCCTGAGCTTGCATCAGATGCACAGCCTGCTCCCCTTTCTCAGAACCTTGGTTTCCCGGGTTAACWGTAAGTCCATTAAGTTGAGATGGATCTACGGGAAGATTCTGATGCATCAGCATGTTATTCCTTCCCACTCCTTTCAAAAGCTTAGCCTGCTGCTGAGGCTGAGATTGTTGGCGCTGCTGCGGATGTTGTCTACCAGATTGCTGATATTGTTGTTGAAGCTGTTGTGCTTGCCTTTGACGTTGTTTTCCCACTTGATTCATCAAACCACTTGCACTACTTTGTGGATTCCGGCCAATTCCTTGAGGTGGTACCTGGTGCTTTTGTGGTTGAGAAGACTGTGAAGACACATGGGTTACTGGGGATGAAGGAGTCAAAGGGGGCAATGAAACAGGCTGAGAAGAAGGCGGTGATTGCAACTGGGAAGCACTCTGCACAGATGATGATGCAGGTTGCTGGGAAGGAGCTTGACCATGGGTCATCAATGCACTCGATGACGGAAGCTGCTGTTGTTGCTGTTGATGCTGGCGCTGTAACAATCTTTGCTGCATATGCCTGTCTCTGGCAAGGCGGAGAAAGGCTTGTTGCTCAGGAGTAACAGAGTGATTTGTTCCTGGGACATGCGGATGATGAGGACTACCAATCACATGGGAATGTTGCTGTGGCATCTGATGCTGCTGGTGATGGTGACCAGCATATGTTTGGAGAGGCGGCGAAGCAGACTGATTACTAAAACCAGAACTCAGCCCACCAAAAGGAGGGACACCAGGGCTAGTAGATTCTGACAACATCATCTGCCTCTGATGATCGGAATTCTGCCCAGGCTACACACAAAAGGCAATGTTAAAATTAGTTATGAAAAAGTAAGAAAGGAGCATAGATGAAATCTTAAGGTTAGCACAGTGCAATGGGGTCCATTTATCCTTATGCCTAACAAAACTACTCAAATCCACTCCCTAAAAGGGGAGGGGGGGGGGGGGCGGGGGGGGGGGGAATCATTTGTAAAACAATAGTGTCACCATACATAATAAAACTAATATCCAACACAAGCACAGGAAACTATTTAATTTTTTAAACCAATCGCGTTTTTATTATATAAACAGTTAGAACATTTTTAAATGATCGTAACTTGTAAACCAGGAGCAAAAGAACAGATAAATAGGACAAGAAAAGAAAAGCAAACTCACCCGCACCATATGAACTCCATCACGAGGTCTAAACATTGAGTTTCCTTGTCCCGAAGCTGWTCCAGAGTGCATATTCATGTTGCTAGGCACACCGGRGGATAGCATACTTCCAGAATTAAGCATTGACGAAGATGGCATTCCAAGTCCTGATCTTGACATGGGCATACTTCTACTCATTCCAGCTACCATACCAACGCCATTTCCACCCGGAAGTATACGCACACCTCGGTCAGTTCCTGAAAGTGAACCAGACGACACGTTTGACGGATGAACATTTCTTCCAGGTAGCATGTGACCGTACTGCTGCAGTCTTTGCTGTTCCTCAATCGGCAAAGATGCAGACCTAGGGACTGGGTATCTAGCATCCCTAACCAAAAAAGAGGCTAAGCATGTGAGCAGGCACTGGCAAATAAGCTTAAACAAAACAAATATCAGAATTTAAAATTACTCAGAAAATTACCGAGAATTAGCGAACTGAGAAGATGGAGAAGCCAAATTGTTACCAATACCCATATTAGGAGAACCTGGATGACCAGATATTGATGAATTAAGCCCACCAGGAGGGTGCATTGATGGACTTGCACCCTGATTTGACAATGGCAACCCTCCAGTATGCGAGCCTTGAAAGCTTAGAGGAATTGAATCTTGGTTGGATGCAATGATATCACACAGATCAAGTGGCCTGTAAAACACAGATAAGAGGATTGGACATGCTACCAGAAAAAATTTAACCCGGCATTCTAAATAAAAGATCAACCCATCCTTAAAATACAGAAGCGCTAAAAAAGGAATAAACTCACGTCAAAATCACCCCATTCACATTGTTTGGAATGACTTGGGAAAGTGCACCAACATGTGAACCATGAACAGGTGCTATCTGCTTCAGATCCTGATTATCATTCTTCAAAAGCAGGAAAGCACAAGTAAGAAACTCATATAGAGACAGAGACAAAGGTTGGAAACACATAAGAACCTCTTGCAAGGTTAGAAAAGTATAAAAAGAAAGTTCCATCTCACTAGCTGAATAAATTAAAAAGTAACACCCTCCATCCCATACAGCTTTTAAAACAAGAAAACGTTAAGAAGYCAAATGACTTTTTCATAATTTTTGAAAGGACAGCAATTAATCATCAACAATTAAAAAAATAAGGTCAAGAATCTAATTTGTCTGCCCCAAAGTGCATCAACTTAAATGGGGTACGTACGTAGCATCTACAAGGCTACAACTACATCACCCACATCTACAGAAAATAAAAAATAATCATCCAATACTAAAAATAAATAAATAAATAAATAAATAAATAAATAAATATTGGCTAACTACCACTGTTTTTGCAACAGTCGCTGACACACTTGCGCACACACGCAGAGAAAATGACATTACTTCCATTTTTTGGATAAAAAGAAACACTTCTGTACTAAGAAAAACACCATAAAACTTTTGATAAGAAATTATGTTTCAGGTGATAATCACATGCTTGACACTTGACAGCACCCAAAAAGTCCAGAGACTAAGAATCAACAAAGCAATCTCAATTTGTTTCTTGCTTACTACATAAGGATAAACACTGAACATAATTATAGGAAAAGGACAAAAAAATGAAGCAGCATTTAGGACTTGAGGATCTGATCTGTCACTAAAAATGCATAGGGCTCATTTGAAACAAAAGGCTGAAAGAAGCACCATATATATARATTGTCCATCCCAAAGCAAGCAATCAGCCAAGACAATTGATCTAGAGAAACATGACATACCTACGACAGCAATCATACACGCAGAAAACTCAAGCTTGATGATAGTCAAATCGAAATTAATACAAATACATCAACCCCCAATATCTAGGACAGGAATCCAATTATTACAGAATTTATAGCCAAAACAGAACTTAGGTGGTCCACCAATTTATATAATACTCTCTATGTCCCTAAATCTTTGCCCCTTGGGGCTATTCACACATATCAATGTGATTATGTGAAGGAAGTGTAGAGAGGAATTTGATAAGGGAATGATTATCATGTGAAGAAAAGAAAAGAAGAAAATTTTGCAACATAAGAAATAGARCGAAGATTTTGAGACGGCTAAAAAAGGAAGATGGTGAAAAGATTTAGAGAGGAAGTACTMCACAATGTATATAACAGGCAAAAAACTTCAAATTTTCTATTTATGCATTCAAAGATAACCTGTTTCTTCCGGAAAGGAAGTTGATGCCCAATAACAATGATCTTCTCAAAATGGGATTTAATAGTATCTTCCTCCATTGGTGTCTGCAATTTCTGAAATAATTGTCTTGCGCTACCCTGCATAACATAGTTACCACAACTTTAACAACGATAAATTTCCCCATCATAGGAGAATGACAGAATAAACCATTAAGCAAATATCATTCACAAAGTACAATAAGGAAACCCTAGATCATACATGATGGATCACAATTAGCCAAGTAATTTACCTTAGGTATCCCAGGTAATGTAGAAGGATAAGGTTGAGAAGACCCTGAATCCTCAGCACTATCAGCACCATCACCAGGAGTTCTATCCATTAAATTTTTGTGCCGCTCCTTGCATTCTTGAGGCTTGCGAAAGATGCACTAGATGACAATAAATCAACAAGACGAAAGAAGCAATATTAAATTGAATTTGGACAAGGCTAAGCTGACACATGAATAAAAATTACCAATGAAAGCTCMAAAAAAAAACTTGCAACAGATGAAAAGATACACAGCACAACAATTCCTAAGCTATGCGAAAACAGAATACCTTGAATCGCAGAGTACTGTTAATAGCATCACTAACAAGATCCCAGTTTGGACCCATATCATGAACAAGCACAATAAGTGCCTGGAGAAACAGAGAACAGATACTCAGAAAATCATGAACTATAGGCAGAGATAAAGTGGAAGAATTATAAGGGTAAAGGAAAAAAACCTGATCCTCAAATGAAGACCAAGGGCTTCCAGAACCAGGCTGAACAGCAGGYACCTACAAGTATGAATTATTAAATCATACACCACGAGGACAAGAATAAAAACAACACAATTTGGATCCTGATCCTAACAAAGACACCATAGACCAAAAGTTTGAACTAGATGGACTAGTCTACTAACACTTCTTATTATTTACTTCCATAGAAAACATCATCATTGATAACCACATATATTAGCTATCTATATTTAGCAGAAAACAAACAAGTGTGTGTTTTTACTTTAAAACAACTTTGTAAGTTTTGTACACATATTTTTGTGATCTTATCACGAAAATATTGTGATAAGAGCAATTAACTTTAATCAAATTCGACAAGTATCAATCAATCAAAGCCTTAATCTAAAAAGGTGGATTGGTGACATGGACTAAAAATGACAATTCCATCCAACTATTAACACCTCCATATCCTACAAGCAAAAATCACATTTCCATGCAAATCAATTTGCTTCATATCTAATATAACTATTCCAACCATGTCATCTTTGGAATCATTTGGCCTCTTTTAAGCCCCTTATAATCCCAAATTCCCAACCCTCCACTCTTCATACCAGTGCATCTTATGGTCTGCGCCTTACATAAACATTCTTCCCTTAATTTTGTCCTCAATGTCTGCAATATCCATATTCTTTCATTAGTAATTCATCCCCTAGCAGTGTTTATCCCTGAGTCTTTCACCACATCCATCTAATTAACTTTCACCTTCTCAATGCTCCTTGGAATCCCCACATTCGGTACCACATTGGTCTCACCACATTCGGTACCAAAAAAATTGGTCCCACCAAATCCCATTAAAATTTCCCCTTAAACWATAAGGGAMTACTTCAGTCACAAAGCACTTAAGTGGTTCCTCCTCATTTAAGTATACAATGAAAATATTAACTAGAACCAATCCTTAATGTTCCCAGGTGGATAAAACAAGAATAAAGGCTCTTTGACAGTATAAAAAGTTTTTTTTTTATTATTATGAGATACAAAAACCAAAACATGTGGCTGCCATTAAGAATTTCCAAAAATGAATTAAACAGCAATGAGAAGATACAGAGCAGGACCAAAGCAAAGCATTTCACAAAATATTACCTTAAGTGCTTTGGCTTTTCTACTCCGATCCCGCCCACCAATTAATTTAATGATTTTACTCTGGCTGGACATGTTACTCATTTGGGAAGCAACGGGTGAAGCAACTGACCCACTCATGGGCATTGTATTATCAAATGAATTGTCCAGCGAGTGCTTTAATATCTTTGGCTTCTTAACGTGTTGAGCAAACAAACCTAAAAGGGACGATATAAAAGGCAATTAGATAACAAGTTAACATTTTAGTACAAAACAGACAGGAAACAAAGAAAATTGAAGAAGAGGAACCGTAGACTCACCACTATTCCCATTGGATTCTAGCTGATGATTTTCCAACCTCTTTCTCACATGATCCTTCTGCATAAGAAAAAAGACAATGCCGGACATTTAAGTGATTTGAGTCATTTGACTATCACCCAAACAAAYTACCACATAGATAGCCACAAATAAATWAAGAACTCTATACATCTTTGTTATTTATTAGTTAGAAACTTAGAACTCCATCCAATAAATGATGGCACCTCTTATAAAATCATAAAAATTGCCATACTTCTATTACTCAAGATTGCCAGACATTTATTACTCACAACAACTCTTGTTTCCATATWTCAGATACCCTACAGTTAAGAATATGGACTCACTTTCTGAGAAATTCAAGTTTAATCCACATACGTTGTGCCCAGTCATCAACTGTATTGTCAGGTGTTCTTTCATTCTGTTAAGCAAACTAACTATTTTCTTCATTATAGAACAAAGCTGGAAGTTGAGGGATATTACAAAAGGGTTGGCAAAGTTATTATGAAAAGTTGAAAACTAAAATACAATAAATTTTGGTTAAAAGAGGCTCCACAAAATGACCAGACATGACCAAARTTGCTCATCCTCAAGTACGGGTGTCAAACTCCGGTATGGGTCAAGTGTCGGGCTTTAAAATATTAACTTTAAAGGACTCCAAGACTCAGCGACACGAATAAATACCATTGCTCATATATTATTTAAAATATTATGATGAGGTCAGGTGTGAAAAGTCATAGGACATGAGCTTCTTTCAATAGATATGGTCAATWGGTCATCAATAATTGATAATGGTAAATGCAAAACCCTTGCAAGGAGAAATCTTTCCAGAACCACTGTTACTTCAACAACCTATAAAAATACAGCACACGTAGGATCTACAAGACTAGAAAGAAAACAGTCTTATATCTATGGGATCTAAGGCTTTGTTTGGCAATTCATTTCAGCTAACATAAATGTTTACATAGCTGAAACTTTAATGAGCTTATTATTGTTGATACATTTGGTAATGAGCTGAAACAGAATAACCAGAAACTTGGACTGAAATAGATATGCTACTTCTCATAATCAGGCCCTGAAAGTCACTCCAAATCAGCTTTGCATTTTGACGTAATTGTCAGCGACAAAGTAATCGCTACTAAGAGATCAATCATCGAGCCTGACATTAACTATTGACKATCATATTGCTTCAGTTAGTACTACTATAACCAAATTGATGAATTTTTCTTAATAGATTGAATTCTTTATAATTAACTTTGACGTGCTTTGAAATTATTGCAGTGATAATAAGTTTCTGTTATCATTTAAATCAAATAAATATTAGAGCAACATAATTTAGTTTTCATTTTCAAAGCTCCRCGGACATGTGATTGATTGAAAAATATTTGAAATTGTACCATATAAAAATAGCATAAAATCAAGCATTATAAGTACTTACTGCATTCAATATATAATTAAATATTATAGCTACTTATCAGTTTTACCAAGCACAATCGAATCAGCGACCTTTCTAGTATGGACACCTTATCAAATTCAGGTGATAGTTTCTTTATTTCATTTCTGTTATTAGTTTAAGCTCCATCACAGGCTCACAACTAGTATTCCCAAAACTAGCCTAATAAAATCAAGGAAGACCCTAGGAAGTTGCAAAACTATTTCTTTGTCTCTGCACCATCATGTTCCATTTAAGTGTTTAACCACAGCTTCTGCTATCTCATGATCATTCCACACAAACCTTTACATAGCATGTCTGCACTATTACCTCTACACTTACTTCTTTGTTACTATTTCCAAACACCTCRAGACAGGTTAAGTTAATTCTGATTTTTCAATTTTGCAGACATAGCAAACTTTGAGAAAAGGRTCACCTGTTCATTGTGCAGAGAAGAGTCAAYCTGCCATCTAGGATCATATGATGCACCCTGCAATTTAAATAATACAATAATTAAAAGATATGATAGAAATTCCAAAGCATCTGAGCCTAAAATATCAAGGAAACCAGTATCCAGTTAAGTTAATTAATTACCGGATGCTTCATTTTCTTCTTCTTCTTAGGCTTTGCCGAAATTTCAGCAGAATCAAATGTAGACTGCTTCTCAAAGTCCATTGCAGAATCAACTTCTGAACCTCTAGGGATAATGGACCCACCATGTAAAGTGCTCTGGTCATCCTGAAAAGAATTAGTATCTCCACTAGAAGCATCTGCCCTACTTGGTACAGGAGCAACCCCAGCAGAACCAGCACCAAAGGGACCCACAACTCTCTGCCTTGAAGCAGTGCGTATCCTTTTGGTGGGAATAGAACCAACATGAAGATTGTTGGAAGGTCTCTTCCCCATTAAAGCCAGCTGTGGGGTACCATTCCTACTGTCCACGCAGCGACCATAGCCCAAGTCACCTCCCACGTCATATGATCTAGCAGCATAAGATTTCATGTTTTTCCGTTTCTTTTTTGATGGTCTCCCATTGTCAAATGCTCCAGGTAGATAATACATATTTTCTCCTTCATCTTCTTCATAATCGTTATCTTGATATCCAACTTCTAAACAGCAAAGGACACAACAGTAAAAATTGGTAATCATACAACAACAAAAAAAGATAAGCACACCGACCAATACCTGCTGCAGCATCATACATGGAAGTATCAACTTCCTCCTGAACATTGTTGTTTGCCCTCTGAATAAATCACAAAGTTCAAGGAAAGCACGATAAGGATAAGGTCATGAGTTGTCTTTAAAAGGCTACTCAGGGAACAAGAAATTAAAGAYATAAAGTTGTCGTTGCATTATCATGCAATGACTAGTTAATGTCATTCATAGATTTAGAGGGAATATACTCCTTCCGTTACATAATAGTTGCAACAAATGGACAAGCGGGATTTCCTAGGCAAAATTTGTTAATGATGAATTAAGGAGTAGGTGGTTAAAAGTAAGAGGGAGAAATAACATGTGACTAGGAGAAAAATGAGGGGAAAAGAGGAAAAGAACTATAACAAGTACAAAAGTAGTGGGGACCCTAAGTAATTTCATGTGAAAAGTTTTACYATAAAAAGGAAGCAGTGAAATTGTTGCAAGTAATATGTAACAACCCAAAATAGAAATTGTTTCAAGTAATGCGTAACGGAGGGAGTATAAAATTCTTGAACCAGTAAAATTGGCCACACTCAGAGATAGCACTTCAGGTTGTCAACTTGAATCAGACAACCACATCTATGAGAAACTTTACTATGCTATTGACAAGAAGAAGACATGCGTACCTCATATTCTGTCAGACAGGATTCAATTGATTTTCTGTAAGTTTCCATCGAACCAAGAGGAACCAAATAAAAGAGATTTTCCTGGAAAAGGTAATCAAGAACGTAAAGAAGGCTTCTCATTTAGCAGCCAYAAGTCGTTTATGTAAGAACAGGTACTAAARTGAGCGTATTAAAAATTACAGCTCAAATAAACATTAAAGAAATCGTGGACCCTGGCAGCGTATCAAGCTAACACAGCATAGAGAAAACACGCTGGACATGGGACTCAATCACATTAAGAAAACATAGATAGAAAAAGCGTAAAAGTAGCAAATCCTAACAGACTTTATTGCTCAGTTTCATTGACTTTGCGTGATTATTACAAACAAACATACAAGGTAAACCACCATACAATTTTAATTCATATCTCAAAAATGATTGTAAGTTACTATTATTTTGGCATCCTACAATATGTGACAGCCACCTTCGACACAATTGCAAAATAACATGGTAACAAAATAACGTGCAAGTAAAAAGAGAAACAAAGAGTAATATCCAAGTATAAGAAATCACAATACTAAAAGGAACTCCCTCCGTTCCAGTTTATTTTTTACGTTTCCTTTTTTGGTGTTCCCTTTTATTCTTTACGTTTGYTTTTTTATACTTTACTTTTAACCTATTAATGTTACTTTTACTCCTAAAATTTCTCTTATTACCCCCTATTTTCTTTTTATTCTCGAWTTTCCACCCAAACTTATATCCTCCACTCATTTTTAATTCACTTTAAATTTACTACACATATCTCAAACAAATWAAAAGAATAATAAAACTTCCAAGTAATACCAACATATTTTATCCAAATATTAATTTTTCTTAATTGACGTGCAATTTTACAAACGTAAAAGATAAATCGAAACGGAGGGAGTATTAGAAATACATATCAAACAGGCACTAAATAATAAAGCACACAAAAGCCAACCCTCGAAAGCAAACACCGCATAGAGCTGACACCACCACCACTCTCTCTCTCCCCCCCGTTAATGGAAACCATGTCAATTCAAGCATAACTAAGATCTCAAGGTCATCATTCAAGCAATAAATATACAAGACAGACCTCTGTAAGTTGGTCGTGCCAAGAAATTTCCATCTGCTCAATATCACACCCACCATCTGCTGARCCTTCCACTTTGACAACATTTGGTATGGAGTGATTTTGCTGCAAAAATCTAACAGCATATCCGTAAACAGCAAGATCCTGTTACAGCCAATAGATTGCAGCTTTCTTCCATAACCTCATCCTAATCATCAATAACATGCAATAAGGTTGAGAAAACATAGAATTAACTTTGAAAAAATCTAAATAACAATATGGTAAGGCATTCAATACCTTATCAAGACATCCAGGCTCACCCTTCACCTGTCCATTTTCATTTGCCCCTGATGAAGCATCAAGCTCAGACTTATCTGCCTGGGAAGAGGCAACATTCTCACAGAAAGGCTTGCTAAGTGCAAAACTCCATAACAGCCTTTGCAAATATGTGGGCCACACTTTTCTGCTTCAGCACTTATTTTGTTCCTCCAACCTTAATTTCGAAGCAAAGGCTGCCCGGTGGCACAGTTGAGCAGCGGCTGTTACCTTCCAAACACGCTCCTAAAAGAAAATTTCATTGTACATGAGGTAAAGGATAGTAAACTTTAGAGTTAGGCAACATCAAGTAAAAACTCTAAGACTAGAG
Organism: Bassia scoparia; assembly: GCA_008642245.1. NCBI lineage: Eukaryota > Viridiplantae > Streptophyta > Magnoliopsida > Caryophyllales > Amaranthaceae > Bassia > Bassia scoparia. The sequence continues at coordinate 35,570 of SNQN01000106.1, forward strand.
AAGAGAACGATTTAAAAGCACTGTAAAGTGTAAAGACAATAAAAAAAATTTAAAAAAATAGGAAAGGAAGAAACCGGTTCACAAACCTGTGCAAAATCATTTGCTAACCAWGCCATCTCTTCAAGAACAAAGTCCCATTGAGACTTTCGACGGTGTTCCTTCAGAGTCAAACCAACAGATAGCTCTGCAATTCTTTTACGTTTGGCCTGTTTTAAACACCATAAATCCTCAGTCAAGATGCAAAACGTACACACCAAGGGCTAAAACCCMACACATAAAATAAGGGGGCAAAACATWAACCTCTATTATCCGTGCTTCTTCTAATATCCTGTCTTCATGTGCCTTATCCATCTGTTTCTGCTGGAATTCATTAGAACTTTGAGGCTTTGAAGTGCCAGATGGTGCAGCTGAATCATTTTTACTAACATCAAGGGAAGAAGGTTCTACAGAGGGAAGAGGCCTCACAGGACAACCTTCTTCGTTGGGAACAGAATTACCAGGCAGGCCATGCACTTTATCTGGTTTCGCCTCGGGCTGGTCATTTGCTCTTACCTCCTCTACATTACTAGAATACTCAGGCTTGTCCCTAGARGAACGTCTATCTCTGCCAACTTCTCGATCTTGAACAACAAAACCATTGCCTTGATGACTTGTAGAGTTCTGCTCCTCTTTAACACAAGAACTTTCCAATGGTTCAATAATATGCTTCTCCTTTCCCATTTCATCGTCTACACTGATGGRCTTTTCCCCAAGTGGTAGCTTGTGCTCCTTTGGGGCCCCATTACTATCTACATTTTTTAAGTTAGTATACAAATCACACTCAATATTTCCATTTCCATCTAAACTACGGCTAGTATGGGTGCAGGACGACTCAGAATCTAGCCCCTTTGGCACAACTGCAGCATTACTAATAAGAGCATCATTTAGCGTTGATTTTCCATCTCCATTGATCTTACTAGACTCGTCCAATTGAACAACGTTAGACATATCTTCCTTCCTCTCTGCTCCAGAACAGGGAGGACCTTCTGTATCTACAGTAACTTCATTATCCTTTCCTGCAACTATATCAGGTTCCATAGCATTTGTAGAGACAAGAATGTCATCAGCTTTTACACTTGGATTTTGCAATTCCTCCTGTTTTTCCTTCAAAGTTGATGTATTTAATTTACCTTCAGAAAACTCAGTGGCTCTTGAGGTTGTCATCAGATTCAGACCTTGTGTACCATCTGACTCCAACTCAAATTGATTCTCTGATGCAACCGATTTGGAAAGCACCACATGTCGACCAGGCAGAGAAGAATTTTGTCCACCACGAGATGCCAAGTCACTGGAGCTTGATCGAGGGCCATCACGGTTTGTCCTAGACCGATTCCTTCTTCTATATGCTTGACCTTTTTTGGGATGGAAGATAGGAGAGTCCTCAGACTCCTTCACATTTCGGCTCCCATCTAACTGAGAAGAATGCTCTGACGGAGCAATGCTACCCCTAGTAGGATGCTTAGATTTTCTTTCACTTTCAAGAATCTCGTTTTCCCCATCGAAATTATCAGCACTATTTGGTTCACAGGCTGTAGTAGTCCCCAATCTCCCACTACTTTCAACTGAATCTCCGCGAGGAGAAGCAGTAAATGCAAAACTACCTTTTGCTTCACTGTAACACAAATATAATAAAATAACTAGTGAGTACTTGATATCCCATATTTCTGCAGATGGAGTCAAGTTAAGAGCTACCTGGTCAAAATCTGATCTGGGTGTTGATAAGTGTGYGAGGTAGACTGGACACTAGCCGATGCTGCGTGACCAAATTTAAAGTCAAGAGGGTTTCCACCCTGCAGAGAAAAGGGCATCAGCAATCCAATGTTTGGCAAAAGAACATGTAAACAGAGCAATGGAAAGTGAAGGCCAGCATAAATACATTGAAAAAGGTAATAGATCAGCTTACTTTCTCAAGAAACTCGAGCTCTCTCCTCCTCTCTTCACGAACATCATATTCCACTCTGTCAGGAATACACAGTATAATGTAAGAAAATAATAGCATACATAAAATAAAATCAATCAAAGCCTTAATCCCAAAAAGGGGGTCCCAAACATGAACTAAAAATGAGTATTCCATATAATTATCAACAAAGATTCTCATGCAAATCCATTTGATTCATATCTTTCCCAACTCCTTCCAAGTTCCAACCATGTCATTGTCAATCTCCCTCAACCTCTTTAAGCTCCCCGCAATCCAACCCCCCACTCTTCGTACAAATAATAACATAGATAAYCCAAATAAAATCAAGCATGATTGCCAAGAGACATTCATCTCACCGCAACTCAGCCTGTGCTTTCTCAATGGCTGCTCGTCGTGGAGAGGGTTTGTTGCCAATACCAACTCCACCGTCAACAACTCCTCCCATGGAATCAACCTCAGCATTTACAAGGAAAGTTGATCCAGAACTATAGCCATGCATTCCTCTCCAAAAAGCTATAGTTGGTCCCTTTCCATTGAGCTAGAATCTGGTCAAGTCTCTGAAAAAAAAGGTTTCAACAATTTATTTATAATCTGAAAACAAGACAGTACTAAGTACATTAAATGAGGCATGTGACGACAAATCCAAAAGCAGAAGGCCTTTCACAACCAGAGGAGCTTTACTAGCAATTAACCAGGAACACTACAGAGAGCATGGGAATCAGCAATGTTTGACCATATTGTAAAAAATAAAGAAAAACAAATCAAACAAAATCTCATTGTACACCAGAACACCACCCCATATAGACACACACATGTYTATTGCAYAGTTACATAAGTTGAATTCATATCTTGAATACACGCATGCACGCAGACRCGCATACACACGCGCATTAACCCTAACTTTCATACTACTAACTCCCTTATCCCTTAGTGTTATATTCCTTTTTTTCAGACACCAAGATAAGGTGAGGGGAGAAGGTTAAGGGACTTGGGTAAGAAAAGGTATGTGTGATATGAAGGGTTTATGTAAGAAAGGGCTACGAAAGAGAGTTTATTAGATGGGGAGGATAAGGTATAAAGGGTAAGGTGGGGAAAAAAATGCAAAAAAGGGGGGAAATAAGGAAAGGTATTGACCAGCTAAAAAGAATGGACAAAGAATTAACGCATACATGCTTTCGACAGAAAAGTACTGGGAAAATTTTCAATATAAAGCATCAACCTTGTTAAACAAGAACAATGTTCTGTAACTATTATTGATGCATAATGACATTTAATGCACAGAGCAGCCACATTCTTAACTGACGTATCACGTATATAGTAAATAATGAAGTGTTAGACTCATCCATGAACCATATACAATTGAGAAATAGTCTAGCGAGCTTTCAGCAATTTTATTTACGCAAGAGTAAAGCATGCRACAGGACAAAGAAACCTACTATATTGATCGGAATTATCAACACTAAGAAGTAAWAACAGTGAAGTTTGCAACTTTACAAAAACAAGTTCACTCTATTCATTTAGTTCAATATATATTCGTCCTGTATAGGCAATCACGTTGGCACATAGCAAAAAAAAAAAAAAAGAAAAAAAAAAAAAAAAAAAAAAAAAAAAAAAACAACTACAACAACCTTCAACAAACAACATGAAATATAACAGTAAAGAATTTCCTAAAAATAGAAAGGCCGAAGAGAGTTGAGAAGGTTAAGAGTGGTAATCCAACAGTAGTTCCCCGAAAGGAAACATAAAATATCTAATGCTGACATTCTATTCTATACAAGCATGAAGGTTTGCTGACTGAAAATAAATTATCAACAGAGCACAAACACTGTAAAGACATAGACAATACAAACTTGAAAAGATCAGCCATACAAGCGAAGCCACACTGCACTACTAGCAAACTACACGATGAATGAAGTCCAAATCACAAATAGCATGAGCAAGAGAACATAGATTGAAGAATGACTCACAATTTATCAGAAACCAACAATATACAAATGCCCAAATCATGTAAACAACAAAGTTGAACACAAAGTACACATTTTCATGATCAAAATAACACCTGCACAGCAACTAGCTTCACTCAACATGTAGCAGATGCTTGAATTGAAGCTTTTGCAATCAATGCACAGAAAGAAGCTTCGAAATTACAAGCACTAACCAGAAAGAAGCACCAATCACAACCAACAAAATTTAGGAACCAAAATGCAAAGCGGAATCACATCCCGATAACCCTCGGCTCGTCAATTGACATAATACTACGAAAATCAAGACAATTTGGAAGTTAATTTATTCCCCAAACCCTAATTTCCGAAAATTGATTACATTCTAGGGTTTGCGAGCAAAAAACGAAAAAAATTAGGTCAAAATTGAAGGTCGAGAAGATCAACTGAACGAAAATAAGACCAGAAACACGCGAAACCCTCTAGATACAAACTCTAACGGCAAAGAACAATCACAAAAATCGAAATCCGTTGCCCTAATTTTGCGAACTAAGGTTTTTTAGGGCTTGTAAAACGAAACTCAAAAAAACAAATTCCCTCTTCAACAAAACAATTCGAACCCTAATTCCATGTAATAATCAATCACTTCTCTCTTGAATTTCTTCGCAAAATGTCGAAGCATGCAAACACGTCCTCAAATCGAACTAAATTTTGCTGCTTTTTTCCCCTTTTTTTTTTTTGGTATTTGTTTTTGTTTTGGTCACCCCCAAAAAATAAAGCTTTTTTCGACCTCGACGTTGTTGGTTCTTCGTTTCAAAAAAAAATAAAATTAAAACGAATTATATTTTCTTTGTTTTTTTCCTCGTGTTTTTTTTTTTTCCCTTTTTTTCCCCAAAATAAAACAAATAAAAAACAAAGTTTGTTTTTTTTTTTCCTTTTTTTTTCCCTCGTAATTTGGATTTGTTTTTTTCTCTATTTCTCTCTCTAACAGTGTATTTTGGGTTTCTCTCTCTAAGATGTGTAATAGTGGATCTAAATAGTATGAGCAAGCAAGTGGGCTTGGACGTGATGAGAGAGAAAGGAGCATTTTTTATGTCAAAAAATGAATAATTGAGGGGAAATCTTAAAATTTTGGGTTCCAAAAATTAAAACATTAAACAAATTCATGCAAATTTTTATAATGATAAATCAGATCTACTAACCATTGAATTAATTAACGATTAATAATGCACGAGTTGGTGATTAGAATCAACGGGTGAGATCGTAATAGGATATAAGAGTACCAATATTTGTGCTCTCCTACAAACTCTCCAAGGAGACAAATTGTAGAACTCACTTTATTCCACTAATGAGATTCTCTAATTGTTTTACGGTTATTTTCCATGGAAAACACTTGGAATGATTGGAATGATGCTCTCGCCCAAGACCAATAGGAGAGTATACTCTTGAAAAAAGAGAATGACATGAATCCTTAAAAATGAAACAAGACCAATACGCTCTCTCGGGAAGGTGAACTTGAGATGCTCATGATGAGAGAGAAAGAAAAAGTTGGATTGGAGAGCAATGTCAATGTTGGTCTATCAATTTGGTTATTGATAAAAAGTTAACAGTGTCAAATAAGTACAATTGGTCTTGAGTGAAGTCTTCTGCCTTAACATCAAAATTTTGGTCAATTGGTCTGGAGTGAGATCAATTGATGACTATTGGTCTTTTGCCTTAACATCAAAATTTAGCCGTTTGGATCGTAAACTTGTGGAACAAAAGTTTTGGGTTCAACTTTCAATTATRAAGTATAACTTATTGTAGAGAACTAGCAAAACCAAAAAACTACAACAAAGGGACTCTTAGTGAAAGAACACGTAGTATAAATGCATAGATTACAATAAACAAATAAGGAGCTTACGAGTATCTAGGTTGAAGACGATAAAGCAATTCAATTAATTTGTGCTACCGGACGATGAGAGGGCATATAGGGATTAATCATTTATTAATCTTCAAACTATATTTATATGTAATCACTAAGAAATTTAATAACACTTTTTTATTTGAATCTTATTTGTAGAAGTCTTTAGTGTCGAGATATAACTTGATGTATACGCTRAAGATTTCATTTGTCATAAGAGCAGAAGATTTTACATAATCTCATTCGATACGTTTTCACGTGTGTAAACAACAATCTTTTTCACATATAAAGATTTTACATAATCTCATTCAATACGTTTTTATGTGTGTAGACAATCTTTTTTTACAATTGACTCGAAAATGTTGATATTTATAAAAAAAAAACTAAATAATTCTCGAGCATAAATTAGAAAAATCAATTAACGAGCTTACGAGTATATGAGTTGAAGATGATAAATCGAGTGCTTGTTGGGTTACACTTTATTTCCACAAAAAATCAAAATTCCTATAAAACACTAATTTTTTTAGTTTTGTTTGGTTGGATGGAATTAGAGGAAAGCACGGGAAATACTAATTCCAAAGGAAATCGAAATTCCCACATGGCATGGGCAGTCACTCATCATACCCCTTTTGGCGAGTTTAATTATTTTTCATAAAATTGTATTTCCCATGAAAAAAAACCTTAGGATTTGACGTGGGAAAATATTTCCCATGAAATACAAATTACTCCTTCCGATTTTTAATGTTGCAATTTTATCATTTGGACGATTTCTAATGTTTTGTGCATTGTGTTTTATTCCATTTTGACACATTCTCTCTCATACTTTTTAACCACACATTCTCTTACTTACCCCACCTTTTCATACTTTCCCCCTTAAACTCACACTCTTTCCTATTTTTTTACCTCACTCACATTATAATACATTATTTCTAATTTTTTTCTCCCAAATACTAAATACATAGAACATTAGAAATCGGAGGAAATACCAGGCCATAAAATTTAACTTTTTCGTGTTTTTTGCCCTACTTGAGTATAACGGTACAAGTTTGTATTTTTTTTAGAGTTGTGGAACACATGCGTGTACATTTCAATTGTCAAACTGTTAGATACATTTCATACACTTTGTACATGATTTTTCAATATCTTTGCAAGTAGTCAAGAAGACAGAAATCTCGAAAAATAAATAAAAAACTTCACACTCTTGCATCAATTCTGCTCTTTTAATCTCAAAGTTCCCTCTGATGACCTAATGAGATCTTTCAGTTCTCTTGCTTGATTGGTCATTCCAGCCATTGAATACGCTTTAATCATGGTTCTATAAGTAACAACATCAGGCTTAAATCCCCTGATCTCCATCATCCGAATAACCTCCTTCATTTCAGCGAACCTTTCCATCCTCCCGTATGCATCCACCAGACAAAAAGTTGTTGTGTTACACCGTGAAACGTATCGGAATGAGATTATGTAAAAATCTTCTGCTCTTATGACAAATGAATCTTAGCGATATACATCAAGTTATATCTCGACACTAAAGACTTCTAACAAATAAGATTCAAACATAAAAAAGTGTTATTTAAATTTCTTAGTGATTACATATAAATATAAGTTTTGAAAGATTAAATAAATGGATTAATACCTATATGCCCTCTCCATCGTCGCGGTACACAAAATTAATTGAATTGCTTCAAATCGTCTTCAACCTGGATACTGTAAGCTCTTAATTTGTTATTGTATCTAATGCATTAATTACTACGTGTTCTTTCACTAGGTCGGATTGTCTGTTGGTAGTTCGGTATTTTGGATTTGTGGGTTTTGAGCTCGGTATAAGGTTGTTGACAGCAGTGAGTTATAATGCGTGGTTCGGTCGTGTGTACAATAAGATGTAGGTTGGAGATGAAGATTGAACCCAAAACTTTTGTTTCACAAGTTTACGATCCAACGGCTAAAATTTTGTGTTAAGGCAAAAGACCATTATGCCATCAATGATCTCACTGCAGACCAATTGACAAATTGTGTGAGAGATTGTTTGTGAGAGAGGGTAGGCGAGATAAGACGCTTGGCTAGCTCGCTCGCAGTTAGTGAGTATGTTTGTTGTGTTTGATTGTGAGACCAGAGGTTGGTGTTAATCTGGTATGTTGACACTGGGATGTTGGAAACTTTTGAAGTTGCAAGTAGAAGAGCGAAAGCTTGATTAGACCAACATTGATCAATGTGTAGGCTTCGCTGCCAATTCCACTTTTCGTTTCATCTCTCATCATGAGCATATCAAGTTCACCTTCCCGAGAGAGCCTAATTGTCTTGTTTCATTTTTAAAGGATTCATGTCATTCTCGGTTTGTGTTTTCAAGTAGGTGTAAGGTGTGGCTTCTGCGCCGCTAGTGAGTCTGGGCTCTATTGTGGCGAGAAGAGTTCAGTACTCGGAGAGATTTGCCAAGTGTTTTTTCCATGGAGAATAACCGGAGAGTCTCATTACAAGTCATTGTGGAATAAAGTGAGTTCTACATTTGTCTCCTTGGAGAACGGTTGTAGGAGAGCACAAATATTGGATTATCATCTACTTTTGAAGTATTCGTAGATGTTAAGATCTCGCTTATGTTGGTAGTGGAACCCGTTGATTCTAATCACTGCGAACTGCGCGTGTTGGCAGTGTGTATGTATATCGGGTGAGTGTATTGAATGAGTTAGTGTCAAGGTGGTTAGGATGGATTTTCGATCGGGAGAGTTTAGATCGATGTGTTGTGACGTGGTCCGGTGATCAGAATTTAGTTACGAAATTATGGTTTGCAGATTGAGAATCTGTGTGTGGGTTTAATTGGTCGCTTCTAGATTTGTATGTGTGTGGCGGAAGACCTGCTTAGAAGAAATTGCTGGTAGGAGTAAGTGTAGTCGGCAGTGGTCAATTGAATGTGTTACTGTATTGTAAGGTGGTGTGAGACCCGCATATAAAAGGTGGCCGTGCGCCGTGTTGTCCCGATGCGCGTCTCGATCGTCGTGCAAGGCCGTTGCAGTCGCAGAGTGTGTTGTCACTTATGAGCTCGTAGTGAGGTTAGGATTCACTATTACACATATTAGAGGAGAACCAATACCAGACTGGTGTAGAGAGAGAATAGAGGAAAAAGGCAGGTGAGATAATGTCAAGACGTGAGTCCAGTGAGATTGAGCGGAGGGGAGAGAAAGGCAGGAGAGGAGAAGAGAGAAAGAGAACAAGACTTTTTGGATGTGTTTTTATTATGCTGATAGGGATGATTTAGGTATCAGTTGTTGAGGGAGAGAGTATAGTGAGGGTGATGAAAATTACGAGAACGAAAATGTCACGCGAGGATAGAAGAGATGTAGGAGAGAAGAAAGGTTGTATGCTTGAGATGTGATGTGACGTAAGTGATTGATAATTTTATTTGTTGTTTTTGAAACGGAAGACAACCAACTCGAGGTCGAAAAAAAAGCTATTAATTTTGTTGGGGTGACAAACAAAAACAATACCGAAAAAAAAATAGGGGAAAAAAGCAGCAATAATTAGTTCGAATTTGAGGGTGTACTGCGGTGGTTGTATGTATTTTGTGGTCAGAAGTCAGCTCTGATTCTGCGTCGCACTATTGATTAGTTCGTACGTAAGATAGAAGAATTCGTAGTATCGGAGTACGCGACTGTATATGAGTGTTAAGGTATGAAGGTGAGTGTGTGATATTTATGACAGATGGTTAAGTAGTGTGAGTGAGTTTCAGCATGACTTTTGTTCGCGGGGATGATGTGTCTGGTGTGGATGTGTAGAGAGGGGTGGGTCGTAATGTTGGGCTTTGGTTGCTTTCTGTGTTTGTAATGTAATAGAGGTTTTAGGGTCGAGTGTGTGTGGTAGTGGCAGCAGCCCTAAACGGAAGGTAACCGATGCTAGGTGTCGCGGGCGCTAGAGAATGATTTAGGTTGCTATAGGACGGCAGAGTGTTGTTTGCGCTGAGATCGTTGAGTTAGGTTTGTGATTGTTTCTTTGCCGTAGAGTTTGTATCTGAGGGTTTCGCGTTTTCTGGGTCTTCTATTTCGTTCAGGTGATCTTCTCGACCTTCAATTTTGACCTAATTTTTTTCGTTTTTTTGCTCGCAAACCCTAGAATGTAATCAATTTTCGGAAATTAGGGTTTGGGGAAATAAAATTACTTCCAAATTGTCTTGATTTTCGTAGTATTATGTCAATTGACGAGCCGAGGGTTATCGGGGATGTGATTCCGCTTGCATTTTGGTTCCTAAATTTTTGTTGGGTATGTGATTGGGTGTTTCTTTCTGGTTAGTGCTTTGTAATTTCGAAGCTTTCTTCTGTGCATTGATTGCAAAAGCTTCAATTCAAGCATCTGCTAAATGTTGAGTGAAGCTAGTTGCTGTGCAGGTGTTATTTTGATCATGAAATGTGTACTTTGTGTGTCAACTTTGTTGTTTTACTGATTGGGCATTTGTATATTGTTGGTTTCTGATAAATTGTGAGTCATTCTTCAATCTATTTGTTTTCTTGCTCATGCTATTTGTGATTTGGACTTCATATTCACTCGTGTAGTTTGGCTAGTAGTGCAGTGTGGCTTCGCTTGTATGGCTGCATCTTTTCAAGTTTGTATTGTCTATGTACTTTACAGTGTTTGTGCTCTGTTGATAATTTTTTTCAGTCAGAAACCTTCATGCTTGTATAGAATAGAATGTCAGCAATTAGATATTTTATGTTTCCTTTCGGGGAACTACTGTTGAATTACCACTCTTTAACCTTCTCAACTCTCTTCGGCCTTTCTATTTTTAGTGAAATTCTTTACTTGTTATATTTCATGTGTTTGTTGAAGGTTGTTTGTAGTTGTTTTTGTTTTGTTTTTTTTTTTTTTTTTTTTTGCTATGTGCCAACGTGATTGCCTATACAGGACGAATATATATTGAACTAAATGAATAGAGTGAACTTGTTTTTGTAAAGTTGCAAACTTTCACTGTTATTACTTCTTTAGTGTTGATAATTCCGATCAATATAGTAGGTTTCTTTGTCCTGTTGCATGCTTTACTCTTTGCGCTAAATAAAATTGCGTGAAAGCTCGCTAGACGTATTTCTCAATTGTATATGGTTATGGATGAGTCTAACACTTCATTATTTACTATATACGTCGGTTTAAGAATGTGGCTGCGTCTGTGCATTAAAATGTCATTATGCATCAATAATATTACAGAACATTGTTCTTGTTGTAGAGCAAGGTTGATCTGTTATATTGAAAATTTTCCCAGTACTTTTCTGTCGAAAGATGTATGCGTTAATTCTTTGTCCATTCTTTTTAGCTGTCAATACCTTCCTTATTTCCCCTTTTTTGCATTTTTTTCCCACCTTACTTTATATACCTTATCCTCCCCATCTAATAAACATCTCTTTCGTAGCCCTTTCTTACATAAACCCTTCATATCACACATACCTTTTCTTACCCAAGTCCTTAACCTTCTCCCCTCACCTTATCTGGTGTCTGAAAAAAGGAATATAACACTAAGGGATAAGGGAGTAGTAGTATGAATGTTTGGTTAATGGCGTTGTATGCGTGTCTGCGTGCATGCGGTATAGATATGAATTCAACTTATGTAACTATTGCAATAAAGCATGTGTGTCTATATGGGGTGTGTTGCTGTGCGATGATAAGATATGAATTCAATGAGTTCGTATGAACTTTGTCATAGGTTCCTGCAATGTGTTGTAGTGGATGGTCCTGGTGTCTGATATGTTGTCATCGTGTTGTGTCTTATTCTACCTGATGGTATGTTGAATCCATGCTCTCTTTGTCGGTCATTGTTGTAAAGGTCCTGGTCAAGCTTTTGGATTTGTCCACACCTGCCTCATTAATGTACTTGGTACTGTCGTTGTTTACGATAATTAAGTATCATAGGATTTATTGCGAGAACACTATTGTTTTTCAGGAGACTTACAGATTAGCTCAATGGAAAGGACCAACTATAGCTTTTGGAGAGAATATCATGGCTATAGTTCTGGATCAACTTTCCTTGTAATGCTAGAGTTGATTCCATGGGAGGAGTTGTTGACGGTGGAGTTGGCTATTGGCAACAACCCTCTCCACGACGAGCAGCCATTGAGAAGCACAGGCTGAGTTGCGGTGAGATGAATGTCTCTTGGCATCATGCTTGATTTTATTTGGATTATCTATGTTATTATTTGTACGAAGAGTGGGGGGTTGATTGCGGGAGCTTAAGAGGTTGAGGGAGATTGACAATGACATGGTTGGAACTTGGAAGGAGTTGGGAAGAAGATATGAATCAAAATGGATTTGCATGAGAATCTTTGTTGATAATTATATGGAAATACTCATTTTTAGTTCATGTTTGGGACCCCTTTTTGGGATTAAGGCTTTGATTGATTTTATTTTATGTATGCTATTATTTTCTTACATTATACTGTGTATTCCTGACAGAGTGGAATATGATGTTCGTGAAGAGAGGAGGAGAGAGCTCGAGTTTTCTTGAGAAAGTAAGCTGATCTATTACCTTTTTCAATGTATTTATGCTGGCCTTCACTTTCCATTTGCTCGTGTTATACATGTTTTTTGCCAAACCATTGGAGTATGTCTGATGCCTTTTTCTTGCAGGGTGGAAACCCTCTTGACTTTAAATTTGGGTCACGCAGCATCGGAGCTGTGTCCAGTCTACCTCGCACATCTTATCAACACCCGATCATGAGATTTTTGACCAGCGTAGCTCTTAACGTTGCTCTCATCTGCAGAAATATGGGATATCAGTACTCACTAGTTATTTTATTATATTTGTGTTACAGTGAAGCAAAGGTAGTTTGCATTTACTGCTTCTCTCGCGGAGATTCAGTTGAAAGTAGTGGGAGATTGGGGACTACTACAGCCTGTGAACCAAATGAGTGCTGATAATTGTCGATGGGGAAAACGAGATTCTTGAAAGTGAAGAAAATCTAAGCATCCTACTAGGGGTAGCATTGCTCCGTCAGAGCATTCTTCTCAGTTTAGATGGGGCCGAAATGTGAAGGAGTCTGAGGACTCTCCTATCTTCCATCCCAAAAAAGGCAAGCTGAGGGTAGTAGAGAGCAGACGGTCGACGATATCCTGATGCTTAGACAGAGTTGACATCGCGTGTCTGGAGTGGACAGGAAGATGCTATGTCCTCTGTCGCTGACGAATCGTGTTAATTGGTGTGGGCCATCGGAGAGAATCAATTGATGATTGAGTCAGATGGTACACAAGGTCTGAATCTGATGACAACCTCAAGAGCCACTGAGTTTTCTGAGGTAATTAAATACATCAACTTTGAGGAAAAACAGGAGGAATTGCAAAATCCAAGTGTAAGCTGATGCATTCTTGTCTCTACAATGCTATGGAACCGATATAGTTGCAGGAAGAAGATAATGAAGTTATGCTGTAGATCAGAAGGTCCTCCCTGTTTCTGGAGCAGAGGAGGAAGGAGATATGTCTAACGTTGTTCAATTGGACGAGTCTAGTAAGATAATGGGAGAGATGGAAAATTCAACGCTAAATGATGCTCTTATTAGTAATGCTGCAGTTGTGCCAAAGGGCTAGATTCTGAGTCGTCCTGTCACCCATACTAGCCGTATGTTTAGATGGAAATGAAGAAATTTTGGTGTGATTATGTAAATAACTAACTTTAAGATATGTATAGATGGGGCCCAAAGGAGCACAAGCTACCATTGGGGAAAAGTCCATCAGTGTAGACGATGAAATGGGAAAGGAGAAGCATATTATTGAACCATTGGAAAGTTCTTGTGTTAAAGGGAGCAGAACTCTACAATCATCAAGGCAATGGTTTTGTTGTTCAAGATCGAGAAGTTGGCAGAGATAAGACGTTCTTCTAGGACAAGCCTGAGTATTCTAGTAATGTAGAGGAGGTAAGAGCAAATGACCAGCCGAGGCGAAACGATAAAGTGCATGGCCTGCCTGGTAATTCTGTTCCCAACGAAGAAGGTTGTCCTGTGAGGCCTCTTCCCTCTGTAGAACCTCTTTCCCTTGATGTTAGTAAAATGATTCAGCTGCACCATCTGGCACTTCAAAGCCTCAAGTTCTAATGAATTCCAGCAGAAACAGATGGATAAGGCACATGAAGACAGGAATATTAGAAGAAGCACGGATAATAGAGGTTAATGTTTGCCCCCTTATTTTATGTGTGGGGTTTAGCCCTTGGTGTGTACGTTTGCATCTTGACTGAGGATTTATGGTGTTTAAACAGGCCAAACGTAAAAATTGCAGAGCTATCTGTTGTTTGACTCTGAAGGAACACCGTCGAAAGTCTCAATGGGACTTTGTTCTTGAAGAGATGGCATGGTGTAGCAATGATTTTGCCAGGTTGGTGAACCGTTTCCTTCTCCTATTTTTTTTAAATTTTTTTTTATTGTCTTACACTTTACAGTGCTTTTAAATCGTTCTCTTCTTAGTCTTAGAGTTTTTACTTGATGTTGCCTAACTCTAAAGTTTCTATCCTTTACCTCTGTACAATGAAATTTCTTTTAGGAGCGTGTTTGGAAGGTAAAGCAGCCGTGCTCAACTGTGCACCGGGCAGCCTTTTGCTTGAAATTAAGGTTGGAGGAACAAAATAAGTGCTTGAAGCAGAAAAGTGTGGCCCACATATTTGCAAAGGCTGTTATGAGTTTTGCACTTACGCCTTTCTGTTGAGAATGTGTGCCTCTTCCCAGGCAGATAAGTCTGAGCTTGATGCTTCATCAGGGGCAAATGAACATGGACAGGTGAAAGGGTGAGCTGGATGTCTGTGAAGGTATTGAATGCCTTACCATATTTGTTATTTAGATTTTTTTCAAAGTTAATTCTATTGTTTTCTCACCTTATTGCATGTTATTTGATGATTAGGATGAGGTATGGAAGAAAAGCTGCAATCTATTGGCTGTAAACAGGATCTTGCTGTTTACGGATATGCTGTTAGATTTTTGCAGCAAATCACTCCATACCAAATGTTGTCAAAGTGGAAGGTTCAGCAGATGGTGGGTGTGAATATGTGAGCAGATGGAAATTTCTTGGCACGACCAACTTACAGAGTCTGTCTTGTATATTTATTGCTTGAATGATGACCGTATGAGATCTTAGTTATGCTTGAATTGACATGGTTTCCATTAACGGGGGGGAGAGAGAGAGTGGTGTGGTGTCAGCTCTATGCGGTGTTTGCTTTCGAGGGTTGGCTTTTGTGTGCTTTATTATTTAGTGCCTGTTTGATATGTATTTTAATACTCCCTCCGTTTCGATTATCTTTTACGTTTGTAAAAATTGCACGTCAATTAAGACAAAATTATATTTGATAAAATATGTTGGTATTACTTGGAAGTTTTATTATTCTTTTAATTTGTTTGAGATATGTGTAGTAATTAAAGTGAATTAAAAATGAGTGGAGATATAAGTTGGGTGGAAATTTCGAGAATAAAAAAGAAATAGGGGGGTAATAAGAGAAATTTTAGAGTAAAAGTAACATTAATAGGTTAAAGTAAAGTATAAAAAAACAAACGTAAGAATAAAAGGGAACACCAAAAAAGGAAACGTAAAAAATAAACTGGAACGGAGGGATTCCTTTTAGTATTGTGATTTCTTATACTTGGATATTACTCTTTGTTCTCTTTTTACTTGCACGTTATTTTGTTACCATGTTATTTTGCAATTGTGTCGAAGTGGCTGTCACATATTGTAGGGATGCCAAAATAATAGTAACTTACAATCATTTTTGAGATATGAATTAAATTGTTGGTGGTTACCTTGTATGTTTGTTTGTAATAATCACGCAAAGTCAATGAAACTGAGCAATAAAGTCTGTTAGGATTTGCTACTTTTACGCTTTTCTATCTATGTTTTCTTAATGTGATTGAGTCCCATGTCCAGCGTGTTTTCTCTATGCTGTGTTAGCTGATACGCTGCCAGGGTCACGATTTCTTTAATGTTTATTTGAGCTGAATTTTAATACGCTCATTTTAGTACCTGTCTTACATAAACGACTTGTGGCTGCTAAATGAGAAGCCTTCTTTTTACGTTCTGATATACCTTTTCCAGGAAAAAATCTCTTTTATTTGGTCCTCTTGGTTCGATGGAAACTTACAGAAAATCAATTGAATCCTGTCTGAAGAATATTGAGGTACGCATGTCTTCTTCTTGTCAATAGCATAGTAAGTTTCTCATAGATGTGGTTGTCTGATTCAAGTGACAACCTGAAGTGCTATCTCTGAGTGTGGCCATTTTACTGGTTTAAATTTTATTACTCCCTCCGTTACGCATTACTTGAAACAATTTCTATTTTGGGTTTACATATTACTTGCAACAATTCACTGCTTCTTTTTATAGTTAAAACTTTTCACATGAAATTACTTAGGGTCCCCACTACTTTTGTACTGTTATAGTTCTTTTCCTCTTTTCCCTCATTTTTCTCCTAGTCACATGTTATTTCTCCCTCTTACTTTTAACACCACTCCTAATTCATCATTAACAAATTTTGCCTAGGAAATCCCGCTTGTCCATTTGTTGCAACTATATATGTAACGGAAGGAGTATATTCCCTCTAAATCTATGAATGACATAATTAGTCATGCATGATAATGCAACGACAACTTTATATTTTAATTTCTTGTTCCCTGAGTAGCCTTTTTAAAGACAACTCATGACCTTATCCTTATCGTGCTTCCTTGAACTTTGTGATTTATTCAGAGGGCAAACAACAATGTTCAGGAGGAAGTTGATACTTCCATGTATGATGCTGCAGCAGGTATTGGTCGGTGTGCTTATCTTTTTTGTTGTTGTATGATTACCAATTTTTTACTGTTGTGTCCTTTGCTGAGTTTAGAAGTTGATATCAAGATAACGATTATGAAGAAGATGAAAGAGAAATATGGTATTATCTACCTGGAGCATTTGACAATGGGAGACCATCAAAAAAGAAACGGAAAAACATGAAATCTTATGCTGCTAGAATATATGACGTGGGAGTGACTTGGCTATGGTCGCTGCGTGGACAGTAGGAATGGTACCCACAAGCTGGCGCTTTATAATGGGGAAGAGAACCTTCCAGACGATCTCTGTCATTGTGTGGCTCGTATTCCGCACCAACAAGGATAGCGCAACTGCTATCAATGGCAGAGGAGTTGTGGGGTCCTTGTGGTTGCGTGGTGTCTGCTTAGGGGTTTGCTCTGCGCGTGTACAAGCTAGGGCAGATGTTCGTATGGTTAGATGACTAATGAATGCTTTTCAGGATGCACGCAGGACACTTTACAGTGGGGGTCCATTATCCCTAGAGGTTCGAAGTTGATCTCGCAGATGGAGCTTGTGGGAAGGTAGAGTCATACAGTTGCTGTGAGTGTATGCTCTGTAGAGGATGTCGGCGATGAGCTAGGAGAGAAGATGAATTGAGGAGGAAGTGAAGGCATTCTCGGTAGAATTAATAAGTATAGAGCTGCGGAGTGTCAGGAGACTTGGTGTGTTCCTTGATTAGTTTTAGAGCTCGAGGATGCGTGTTTGTGAGATGATGGGATGCGTGGTCGGCTATTAAGATAATCTGATGATGAATGTTATTGTAATTATTTATAGATTGGCAGGGTGCGATGCATATGAGGTCTAGATGGCAAGGGGTGATGTGACTCTTCTCTGCGAACAGTATTGACGGGTTGCTTTCAAAGTTTGGTCTTGTTTGCGAAAATTGGATGAGAAAGAGATCGAGGATAAGATGATTTACTTTAACGGTCGTTCTCGGAGGTGTGTATGCTTTGTATGAAGGGAAAAATTGGAGTCGTTGAGATGCATGCAAAAAGAAGTTTAGAAGGGTTATTTGGGGTAAGGGTAGATAGTGCATGAACATGCTATGTAGGTTTGTGTGGATGATGATCATTGAGATAGCAGAAGGGCTGTGTATTATAGTGAGCTAGAGTGTGAATGGAAGGGGGCCGGTGAGGGTGTCTTCCGCGCTTGGTATTTTTAGTTAGGCTAGTTTTGGGAAATGACTATTTGTGGGAGCCGTGATTGATGGAGGCTTGATAACGCAGATAAGAAA
>SNQN01000106.1:53410-122039 GCA_008642245.1 Bassia scoparia
TCACATATAAAGATTTTACATAATCTCATTCAATACGTTTTTATGTGTGTAGACAATCTTTTTTTACAATTGACTCGAAAATGTTGATATTTATATAAAAAAAAAAACTAAATAATTCTCGAGCATAAACTAGAAAAATCAATTAACGAGCTTACGAGTATATGAGTTGAAGATGATAAATCGAGTGTTTGTTGGGTTACACTTTATTTCCACAAAAAATCAAAATTCCTATAAAATACTAATTTTTTTAGTTTTGTTTGGTTGGATGGAATTAGAGGAAAGCACGGGAAACACTAATTCCAAAGGAAATCGAAATTCCCACATGGCATGGGCAGTCACTCATCATACCCCTTTGGCGAGTTTAATTATTTTTCATAAAATTGTATTTCCCATGAAAAAAAACCCTAGGATTTGACGTGGGAAAATATATCCCATGAAATACAAATTACTCCTTTCGATTTTTAATGTTCTGTGCAATTTTATCATTTGGACGATTTCTAATGTTTTGTGCATTGTGTTTTATTCTATTTTGACACATTCTCTCTCCTACTTTTTAACCACACATTCTCTTACTTACCCCACTTTTTCATACTTTCCCCCTTAAACTCACACTCTTTCGAGAAAGTGTCAAGTGATCGCTGAGATTTACAAATCTCAGCCACTTGATACTTTTTTTTTTTTTTTTAATTTCAGTTTTTGTAAAAAAAAACAAAAAAAAGTGTCTAAGCCAATAATAATGCGCCAACTCACCTAAGTATCACATGGGTCAAAAACAACAATGGGCCCATGTACTTTATCCATTCTAAAATACTATAAAATCACGTGGACAATGTTTTGTATACTTCAGACAATGTTTTGCTATGATCTGGATAATGTTTTGTACAACTGAGACAATGTTTCACAAAAAGTATGAAATTACGATTTACAAATCTCAGCGATTACTTTATCATTCCTCCACTCTTTCCTACTTTTTACTTCACTCACATTATAATACATTATTTCTAATTTTTTCTCCCAAATAGTAAATACACGAAACATTAGAAATCGAAGGAAATACCAGGCCATAAAATTTAACTTTTTCGTGTTTTTTGCCCTACTTGAGCATAACGGTACAAGTTTGTATTTTTTTTAGAGTTGTGGAACACATGCGCGTACATTTCAATTGTCAAACTGTTAGATACATTTCATACACTTTGTACATGATTTTTCAATATCTTTGCAAGTAGTTAAGAAGACAGAAAATTCGAAAAATAAATAAAAAACTTCACACTCTTGCATCAATTCTGCTCCTTTAATCTCAAAGTTCCCTCTGATGACCTAATGAGATCTTTCAGTTCTCTTGCTTGATTGGTCATTCCAGCCATTGAATACGCTTTAATCATGGTNTTTAATCTCAAAGTTCCCTCTGATGACCTAATGAGATCTTTCAGTTCTCTTGCTTGATTGGTCATTCCAGCCATTGAATACGCTTTAATCATGGTTCTATAAGTAACAACATCAGGCTTAAATCCCCTGATCTCCATCATCCGAATAACCTCCTTCATTTCAGCGAACCTTTCCATCCTCCCGTATGCATCCACCAGACARTTGAAGAACACAGTATCCAAAGCTACATCCGAGTTTTCAATAATCCGTAAGACACTCCCGATTTTCTCCGCCTTCCCAGCTCTTCCGTAAGCCCTCACAAGTGAGCAAAATGTGACACAATTCGGCCTAACCCTTTCTGACTGCATTAATCTAAACAGATATTCCATCTGCTTTATATCCCCAGCCTTTCCGAAAGCATCTATAACCACATTGTAGGTCACAATTGTCCATGAGAAGTGATATTTCTGCATGTATTCCATGACAGCACTCATCTTTTCATAATTTCCAGATTTTCCGTATGAATCTAAGAGTGTGTTGAAAGTTCTGATGTTGGGTTCAATCCCAGCGCCCTGGAACTTCTCGTAACATTTCTCCATCATCTCAACATGACCAATGTTACCAAAAGCTCTGAGTGTCGAATTCATGGTCCATACATCAGGTTGACAATGCCGATTACTGAGCATTTCTGCCAGTACCGACTCCATTTCTGCAAACCTTTTATGAAATTAGAGAAACTAAATGAATTCTCTGTCCACATCAATTCATCACAATGTCACACCATCTGGTTGCAAGAAAGAAAATTGAAACAGAGAATTACTACTGATGGTTGCTTGAAGGTGGTTTCAATTGAGTGAAATTACAAGACAAAATAAAATAAAATTAAGAAAATCAGTGTTATTGATTCCAAATCAAATTGAAACCACAAAAATTCTTCATAACAAGTCACCACATATAATATAGGCAGGTATCGTATCTCCAAGACTTCCTCAAATTTCCAATTGCAAACACTAGAGATTTTAGATGCATATAAAAGGTTTCATATATCTACATTCAAACCCAAAATAAAACTTTCAAACATTTTCATCATTTCAAGCAGCCAAGTAAGGGGTAAAGCAAGGACATAAACAATCTATTTCAAAATACATTTTTCTATGCACAAGAAAATGTATTTTGAAATAGAAGCGAGAGGTAGTATTCAAGTAACAAGATATATAGTGGTCCAACAAAAAAAAAATTGTGGGGGAATGGCAAGAGCAAAAGAGGTATTTATCTATCCAAAAGCATATTAGGGATGAGAAAACGCCACATACTTTCCTGCTTTTCCATAAGCATCAATCAGGTATTAATATGTGACCGTGTGGGTTTGATGCCTGGGATAACATATCACTAAGCAGCATACGGACTTTTATCAAAGGCAGAAACCTGGAGGCAGGATTTTATGAGGATTGAGGTAGTATAGACATCAAGGTCTGCAATCAGTATGTTCTTCACATGTTCAAGCGAGCGAGAAGCGCTTCATCAAACTGACAGCTCTGCTGTAAGGCTGACATGAGAGCAGTGTACTGCTTCATGATCTACAACACAGCCCTCATCGACCATAGCTAGAAACAGTTCATGAGCCTTCTGGGGCTTGCTTGCATTTTCAAGCATGAAATAAGTTTGATGTATATATCGGAGTGGTCTATACCACCGCTGCCGCATTAGTTCAAACACCTGCATTATATCAAATGGAGACATTTGAGAGGGAGCCCGTGTCATCATGATATATCAACTTCTGAAAAACAGCACACAAAATATTTAAGGATTTCAGCATCCTAATATGCCAGGCAATCTATTGATTCACAATATTTGCAAACTATACCAAGAAGGCAAGGACAGAGGGCCTGCATAAATATGGATTATCAGAAACAATGATCTTCAGTTCTAACTTTAGGTACCAAGATAGATTTCATCGGGTGGTGGATTATACTCCTTACTTGAATGGCTGGCATGACATGAAAGAATCCAGAGCATAACCCACATGATACAGAGAGAGACCGCCAAATTCAGTAAGCAGAGTGAAAGACTGAAAGTTCAACACAACTTGAGCCACAGAAAATTGCCAAAGAACGAGATAAAGAATTGAAAATTAAGCCAACCACAGTTAGCAAAATACCAGTCTCTGTAACTTATAACACATGCCAGTTGCATGTCTCTCAATCTACAAACCACAATGGGTTTCAATAGAGCTCTTGAACTAGAAGTTCACTGCATAATAGAATTGAATAGCCTCTTGAACTGCTTTAAATCTAGCGCTCAGAGGTAACCCTATGACGGGTTTAACACTTTAACCCCTCGTATCTCACAGTGAACACATCAAACAATGCTAATAAACAATTCTTGCAGCTTCATAACATAATATCATAAGCAAATTTTCCAAAACCAATTCAATCAGTGTATCAGTGATAAAACACAATTGCCAAGGCATGCATCATTGCATTCATCAAGTATAACATTCACCTATCTGCCTATCTCACATCGACCTTCGATTTTTTTAATGCAAATGAGCCACAAGTCAGCACAAATTACAACCGGTAAGGCATTTGAACCTATGACTAATTGTACACAAACGTTCGCACCTGAATCGGTCTTAATTAGTAGTCACTAAGCCAATGCCTCATCTGATAAATCACTATCTTCCATGATATATAATGTACAGAAAAGTCACATGTCATGAACTCATAACATATTTACACACACCAATAATTCTCATCAAAGCCAACTAAAGATATAATAGTCAAAGATACATTCATAAAGCGCAATTCAATCAATCATAATCAACCAATCAAAGACGGTCCCACGAATGTATTCCGCTACATGAACCAAAATGATCATTTCCGATAGCAAAAAAAAAAATGGTTCGGCTACATAAATGGCACAGAAATTGCAGAATTGAAAGAGGAAAAATTTGAAACATTGAGAGCAGAATCCCAAAACGAAGAGCAAGTGACACGCTCATGAAGAGCTTCAAGAACAAGTTCTTGGCAACAACCGCTTTGAACTTATCCTTTCTTCTTCTTCTCAATAACAGCTTTGGTGCCTCCCTTCTAAAATTACCAGAATATGCCTTCTGCGACGCAATCTTCCTGTTCACCTCTTCTTTTCTCTCTTTGCTTCTCTCTCCTTTTCTTGTTCCAACTTTTTCGGATTTTCAAGGAAGTTGAGGTGAGGGAGACGGTTGTGGCCCGGATGGGTATCTGGGTCGGGTATGAATCGGGTTTGGAGCGGGGAAATGGGGGTTGGGGCGGTTGTTGTGGGTGGTGGCGGGAAAAGCGAAGGTGGGGCCTGCGAGTGAGTGTGTGACCATTGTTGGTTTTGGTTTATGACATTAATGGCGAGGCAAAGTTTGAGTCTTTGAAGTTTTACAAGACAATTAAGTGACTGGAATCAAGTTGAACGAACGATTCATCAAATTAAGTTCAGATTTGTTTTCAATTTGCTAAACTTGAATGACATGAGATGTGAAAGATATGAAGAAGAGAGGAAACATTTTTACCAGGTGTTATCGCAGGAATGAAGAGAAAAGGGGAGCTGGAAGATGTTGTTTGACTCGAGTTAATGAATAACAACTTCCGTATCGGTTTTAATTGCACCAAATGTTTTTTAACTTTATCAAGAGTCGCTTAAGCGGGTAGACGGACAAATTATATGAAATAATTTTAGGATTACATCATACAATCCATTTTGATTGTCTTGAATAATTTTTATAATTTGTTTCGTTTACCCTCTGTAATCTCCTCTTGATAAACGTGAAAAACAATTGTTGCAGTTAAACCGTACGAGAGAGTACATTATTAATATTAAATCGTTATAATTTTACAAATATACACTTTAAAAATATGGACGATATAAACATAATTGGGAAGCGTATCAATAGTGACTGGTAACTTCTTCAAGGAACGAACAAAGGGATAGTTTGTTTTTTTCAAAAAAAAAAATAAAAGGAAACGTTACAATTTACAACCAAATAACATACTCCGTAAGTTCCGTACACAATATTCAAATTTCAAAATAAAACCGTTTAATAAGTGTGTATGTTATTTTACACACTTATAGGCCGCTTAATGTTTAACAATAATCAATTCGTACAATATGAATGTTTTTCGAAAAAAAAAATTGTTATTGAGTGTATTAATGAAATACCCAGATCAAATCTTCTAAATATTCAAATCATTTATAGATTCATCGAAACCAGAATTCAAATCATTATATAATTCCAGAGTAAGTGCTCGATTTTAAATAAAATTTTGAACTTACCCGAATTAAAACATAAGCTTAAAATAAAGTATCCAAAATTAGAAGTTAAACCTTATATTGTCAAAGCATATTTATTAACTTATAATAATCTTATTAATATTTTTTTAATATTTTATACAATCATTATAGTAAGGGGAATTGTTGAGGGAGAAATTTTGCATCATGTCAAACTAATGTATCTGCAAACATCAATTAGTTATTTTATTGTGTTACAATATTAGCTACTAAATTTATTTTATTTGTTATTACATCTTTAATCAATGTTGTGTTTGTAATTTTTGTAAACAAATTTTCAATATATTATTAAAAGTGAGATGTATAAACGGAAGAATCGTAAACTTGTGCTTAAATGAAGTGGAAAAAAATTGTGTATAAGTTTTGATAAGGTAGAAAGTTTGTTTAACATAATAGAGAGTAACGATACTAAATGATAATCAACCTATGAGTCTAGGTTAAATTATTTACAGTATTAGTAAAATATTTTTGAAATAATATTATTTTAAAGCTTTGTTGTTTATATTATTAGTAATTGTAATAGCGTATATTCAATTTGTGTAAGAATTGAATTAAATATGCTACTTTAAACATATTAGATTTGAGC
The DNA here is from genome assembly GCA_008642245.1 of Bassia scoparia. Classification (NCBI taxonomy): domain Eukaryota; kingdom Viridiplantae; phylum Streptophyta; class Magnoliopsida; order Caryophyllales; family Amaranthaceae; genus Bassia; species Bassia scoparia. Next base: position 59,676 of record SNQN01000106.1, read on the forward strand.
AAACTACAAAATCATGATACGAACTATAATTAAGACAACATTATTTCTGTTTGACGTTGGTAATAATTATCCTTTGAAATCTTTAATTAAGAACTTAAGAATATTATAAATTGCATATTTGTTCAATTTTTTGATTTTCCTTGTAAGATCATGGAAAAATTTAATATTTTTTTTAAAAAATAACTCATTTAGAATTTTCTCCGCTTTAAAATTTTATTCTCCTTTAATTTAGGTTTATCTTTAGTTATTCTCGAATTAAAGTATTTTTTTAATTTGAAAACTAATAAAACAAAACAAATTTAAAGTAAATTTAAATAGATTTCTTTGAAGGGAAAACGTAATAGAATTTAAAAGTTAATTAAGTTAGAAAGTCGCATTTAAAAACATTTAAAAGTAAGATGCATATGTCTAAACAAATACAATTAGTGGTATTAATGCAAATTTATTACAAGTGTTATACAAAATTATCAATACCATATTAAGATAAAATATATGAACCGACAATATGAAATCAATGATAGTCAAGAACAAACTAATGAACTTAACATCTAAACAACAAAATAATAATTTTTTTTTAATATTTATATTTATCGCTGGACAATAATTAATAATTTTCATTGTGCACAACACATCAACTTGTACCAAAAGAGATCACAATATACATTTTGAAATTAATATAAACATAAAATGTATTGATAAAAATACTTAATATTAAAAAAAAGTGTTATATGTGAAAAATTTGCATGAAAAAACAAATAGATAAAACAATTATAGTAAAATAAACAAAAGGAAAAAGAATACCTTAGTCGGCTCAGTGAAATAGATTTGATGAAGAATTTTGCAGGGATAAACATTGTCAGATTTTAATTAAATAAAATAAACTGAATTTTTAATTTATTTTACTCTATAGTAATTTTTTTTAATTTTATTTTACTCTATGAATTTTTTCTTTTTATTTTAAAAAATAGAAGAAATCAAATAGGTGTCTTTTCAATTGAATGTTCATATGTTAAACTAATTAAATTAATTTACTATTTTTAAATTTTTTTATTGAAATTTTATGGAGGACTGACCAAGTGTCCTAGTTTTAATTATTAAAACCAAGTTTTAAATATATATATGATTAAAAAAAATATTCGGTTCATTTAATTAGGATTAGCACACACTTATGTTGTGGTCTGAACCCGGCAGTGATAAGATGAGATCAATGTCGATAATTATTTACATTTGCATAATAGACGCTAACCAAAAACATCGGGTGGAATGAAATTATTGAGTTCCTCGGGTTTATTATACATTGTTTTTAATTAACAATTTAATCATTAGATATATAACAATATAAATAACTTTAATTACTTAAGGGAAATATTATTATTTTTTTAAAAACTAAACTATTCATTGAGGATAATGATTTAAATGTGAGTCTAAAGTTTGTTAACTTTCTAAAAAATAATATTGATAATTAGATCTCTATTGTGATTTAACTAGCATAAGTATATCAACAAAAACCGTGTGCGTGAGATTTAAAGTAATGTTGTGGAATAAGCAATGGACTACTTTGCGAGTACCATAAGTTGGTGCAAAATTAAATACTTAGGTACCTTTACATTAATAAAATCAATACGGAGTAATAAACTGAATTAAAAATATATTAACTTGGATGTAATGTATACTTAATGTTTGAGATTAATTTAGGCATTTGACTACCAATAATAATAAGATTATATAACACTTGATCATTATTATTAATTTGGATAATATTAATTTAGGTTAAATTTAGCTTTTGATTAATATTAATCATGGATTAATAGTTAACCTTGGATTTAATCTTTGAATTAATATTAATCTATAATAACTATATACTAAAATAGAATCACTGATCCTCGAATCCGATTAGCACAAAAAAAGGTGAACCGGGTGTATACCAAAAAAATACTAAAACATAATGAGTGATGTATGATGATACCATCCATCCTACAGTCAACCTTAAGTCCACGAATGATGTCAGTAGCGCATATAATTAAAAATAGTTAATTTCAAATACAAAAAATATCTATATTCATAATTAAAATAATATAAATTTAAATACATTACAAATTAACCTAATGCTCTGTTTGGATGCATATATTCTTTCAAATGAATGAAATTGAGCGCAAATCTACTGTTTGGATTGTTGAGAATTTCAAATCCTATAATTTGCTCAAATTCTAATTTGTATACATATACATTATACCTGTATAAGAGGGAATTGGAAATGCAATGTCATGGGCTGTCATTTACAATTCTTCGACCCTTCTATTGTCCTTGTATAGTATAATTTTGCTATCTCTTCCTCACTCCACTATTTTATTGTTTTTTCGTCCTTTCCATAACGTATTTAATCGCTATATACTATCGGTCACTCCAAAACACAAAGTGAATTTCATTTTCGTATTTGAAATACCTTGGAATTATCTATATAAGATTTCTTTGCACTTGCATTTTGATACTTTTAGTTTTTATCAATCAAATACTCTTCGGAATTTTCCAATTTTTATTAATTTTGTTATATCGAGGATTTTTTTAATTTTTTTTTAAACATTCTAGGATATATTTTTTTTAAAGGGTAAGGCTAGACAACAATTAGTTGTCTAACTTAGCCTAATGATATTTTTAACGCCTTTATTACTTTCTAAAACTCTTTTATTCTTCTCTTCCTCTATTCATTATTATTTTGTGCTATTATGTTGAGCTCATGTTGCAAGCTCTTGCTTTGTAACTCTCTTACCAAATTTATTAATTTCATCTGCAAAAACTTAGCTTTCACCATTAATATTTTTATACCTAATTTTGTTCGAAAATCTTTTTCCTAATCTCACCCAAAACTACTACAATCCAACAACTCTATTATGCTATCACCAACGCTAATCCACGAGCTGCCGCCAATCTCGAAGCTAACCACCTGCCAATCCATACCGTGACCCGCCGCCAATCTCAAGCCGTAGTGAGATTAAAGTATGTTGAGTATCAGAAGGTTAATACCAAAACCAACTTAAAAGACATGTAATTGTAGTTGATAATGTGAAAACACATCTTTTCTACAAGTAGAGTAATATGTGCGCACTACATTCTAAGCAGCATAATATGTGAACGACTACAATTCTCAATTCTAAGCAGAATAATATGTGCGACTACAATTCTTCAACTCTCATAATAAGAGTTTTTATTCCGTAATACAACTATCGCGATCCCAATCCACAGCCCCCCCCACTCACGGGACTATCGAGATCACTACCAGGATCACTATAACTATCAGGATCACTTTCATGGACAGGAGGGCTAGCATCACCATCGTCAACAACCAATTGAGTTTTCACCGCRTTCTTGTTTGTTGGATAATAAGCCCTGCGAGTTTTCTTGACATGCAACAAGTAACACCTTCCCTTCACGTTATGCAGGTAGCAAACGTTGAAACTTTCATATCTAGGGCATAAGTGACCACGCAAATTCTCGAGCGGGGAGAAAGTAACAGTAACCGGAACACCATCATGGAAGCTGCCTCGTAGATTCTCTAGGGCAACGGCAGCTTCCTTGTTTGTATTGTATCGAACAAAGGCATGACCCGCCATGTACATATTCTCCGGCACATAGTCACACACAATTAGGTCATTGACTTGTCCATATTGGCTCAGTTTTGTATATAGCTTTTCATGAAATTCCTGCAAAATCAGTTTCCATCCCAACCACATTATTAGGTATACCATAAATATTCATATAAACGATTTTCTATACGATTCTAATGCATCACACAAATTATTCATGAATAGCGAAAACCTTGTGATTTTGAATCATGCGAGCATACAACTACTTATGTTTCTAACTTAGGATATCAATTTCAATATATGGAGTATATAATGATAAATTTACCCAATACTTGTTATGGCTTATATGATGATTGTTATGGCTTATATGATGAATTTATCAGACTAGTACTACTGACATGACATCCGCGATTTAAACAATCGAAACTCCAAATCAAACTCACGCACAAATTGAATTCAAGATTAATTAACACTCAAGCAACAAGCAATCGATCAAAGAGCGAAACGCTGTACAAAATTCAATTTCAGTGAAAAACGATTACAATTGAGATTCAAGATTATCAGTAAACGAAAAGAAAATCAAATGAATGGTCAGAAATTAAGAGTAGTTTGTTAATTGAATAAGAAATTGAAATGGCAAATAATGGTGAATTCATCAGACCAATATGTCACATCAAAGTATAAGAAAGTTGATAATGAGATTGAACGAACACACCAGAATTGACACAAAGATTGCCTCAAATAAGAATACCACAATCAATCAATCAATCAACGATTCAACCAATAAAATCAATCAACGATTCAATCAATCAATCAATCAATCAACGATTCAACCAATAAATCAATCAACGATTCAACCAATCAATCAATCAATCAATCATCGATTCAACCAATCAATCAATCAACGATTCAACCAATCAATCAATCATCGATTCAATCAATCAAGGATTCAATGAATCAATCAACGATTCAACGAAAAGAAAGAAAGTGAGAATACCTCAAAATCAAGGTGAAGAGTGCGCTGATAGATATCAGGGAGGAAAAGCGTGCGACTGATCTCGGCGACGGGATGAAGCAGAGAACAAGAACGAGTTTCAGCATGCTCCTGGCATACGCCGAAATATTTGTAAAACAAGCACACTTTGTTGATCGTCTTCGTTGTTTCTGAGATCGRCATTGATGAATTATACTGAGTTAGGGTTTTCTTCGTTGTTTCTGAGATCGACGTTGATGAATTATACTGAGTTAGGGTTTTCTTCGTTGTTTCTGAGATCGACGTTGATGAAGTATACTGAGTTAGGGTTTTCTTCGTTGTTGATATCAATTTTCAAAGCGGCTTTTTATTTATAGAAGCGGGAAAAAATTTGAGAAAACCGACTGTACATCATAGTCGGCTAATCATATTCCGTATTTGCAAAAATAATCTCATTTTGGTGGGTTTTCCGAAATTAATTTCACCTTATAAAATTAATTAATTTAAATTATTTAAGGGTTTCATTAGTTAGTTTTAGGTGTTAATTAGGTTAATTAGTTAGTTTTAATGTTAATTGGATGGAAAATTGACGGTGTTAATGTTTTTTAACGGAAAAAGTAACGTCAGGGTTACGTGAGCTATTATACCTTGACCTCAGGGTTACTTGATTCTATCCTGAAACCTCGGGTGTATAAGAGCTATTAGGTCAAACTTCAGGGTTACCTGAGGAAATTTTCCTAATTAAAATCACTCAAATGATCACATCACATTCATGGTATGAAAGTAAAAAAATTCAAATTACATATATTAATGATCAATAAAAATAATTACTAATTAGAGTAACTTTAATATATTATTGTGTAACTTTAATCTTTACTAATTAAATTATTAAAAGTTACTATAACATTGGTTAAAGTTACACAAAAACATATGAAAATTATCATATATTCAGTCATTTTTCAGTAATGTTAATGAAAGTCCGCCTTACACAATACTTTTACGTAATGTAGTGGTAATCTAACATATTAGAGCCTTTTATTTATAGTAGTGGGGAAAAGAGAGAGAGAAAAAACCGACTACCCATCATACTCTCATAAATCATAATCGGCTAGTCATATTCCGTATTTAGATATCGGAATATCTTTTAAAATACGTATTAGTGTTATCTTCTATGAAGTTTTTTTTAAGGGAAAAAATAAAAGAAAAATTAACAAAAGTAATTTCATTTTTGGTGAATCTTTCAAAAATAATCTCATCTTACGAAATTTCAAATTATCTCACACTTGCAACACTCGTTGCAAATTGGTCCAAATGACATGCAACCTATTGAACTGGTCAACCACCCACCAAAACCCCCATCCCTCCTTCCTCTGCTCTCACAACCACCCAACGGCCTAACCTCAAAATGACACTCCACCCTCGAAACTCCAGCCCCAACCTCGCCCACTCTCGAAACGACGACACCCCCACCCACGAAATCAGCTGCCACCACTCGAAAAACCCAACACCAGCCTCCTCCCCTTCTTTCTCTCTCCTCTCATTGATCTCCTCTCCTTTGATCTCCTCTCCTTTTGATGCGCGGTGTGGTTTTGTGCGTGTTGGTGCAGTGGGTGTGTGTCTCATTGGTGTTATGTTGTTGATTTGTGCGTTGTGAGTGTTAATAGGTGTGTGTTAGTGGTTGTGTTGATTGGTGGTGGTTAGTGCTTAGTGGGTTGTGGTGGGTGCGTGTTGAGGGTGGTGATGGGTGGAGGGCAATTGACCCTTGCCACCCTCAACTGACCCCCATTGACCGCATGAATGTGATGTATGAAAAAATGTAGATGAGCTTATTATTGTGAATTCATGACAAAACACAATCATAATGATATTCAATTGGAGAAGATAGGAAGAAGGAGAGAAAGAGAGGATAAACGTAGAAAGAAGGGAGGAGAGAGAACGAATTAGGGGCTTAATAAGTTAAATTAGGGGTTAATGGAGTTACATTAGAGTTAATGAAGAAAAAAATTAACGATGTTAGCTTTTCCATCCATACTAAGAGTATATGAGCTATTCTCTAACTAGAGGGTCCATGAGGCGTTTTCAAAAGGTCGATAGTACATAAGTTATTAAGCAAACCTCAAGAATACATTAAGAAAATCCCAAAGATATAATTTTGAGTTCGAACTTGTGGACAAATAACAATAAACACTGCTTAAATCGTGTAAGTAATGCATTTTTATTTATAACATCAAACTTATTTATAATAGAAACAATTATGCTAATTAATATCATTAGCAACAAAGCTTCATTCGGCTCCTGTATTGGCCAAGCTTAGAACAAACCTATAATTTTGAATACATAATAGAATTGTAGGATTAATTCAAACTATCATTTGCATAAAATTGATTCTAAGCATACACACACATGTGACTCATTTAGACATCATGGCTCTGTTTTGCATACGTCGGATACAAAGATGATCATCTCTCCTCGTCAACCTTCTCCCCCGAGTCTTCTTTCTCTGTCGGCCTATAAGAACCTTGTCACCTTCAGATGACACACGATTGCACAAATCCTCAAACAAGACGAGTGCTGGAGCTAGCCTTTTCAGAAGGATTGGCATTTACTCTGCTACAAAATGTGCACTCCTAATTAGGCTTTTCTGAACATCACAAGGCTCTTATAAATCAGAACTGTATTACTCTAACTAATCAGAACTGTATTATTCTCCCTTCTTCTTGACACATTTAATTGATTGTAGAGAAAAAAACCCCAGCTTCTCAGGATCAAACCAATCATGTCACATAATATTCGAAGAATTTTGAATACAATTAAAAAAAAAAACAGAAAGAATCAATGAGACGAGAAAAAACTGAAGCAGCAAAAATAACCCAAAATTGTAGAAGACGAAGAAGAAAGTAGGCACAAACATGAAAATTGAAAGCCTTTGCTCACATCATCCTATCTTCTAAAGACGAAAACCACATTGATACTATCTTACAGAGCGATAGCTCACATCATCGATCAACACTACAATCATAAACTAATCACCTTTTGCCCCAACAAATCTCAACAACACTATCAATTACAACCTACAATCATGTCTCTAAAGAAAGATGAGCCAAAATGAAATAGACACAGGCCACTGCTTGAATTAAAGTGATACAACAATGTCATAACATAAGTTAGTCGTCAATCGAATTCACCGATTTTCAAGAATTGAGATCAGCCAACATTTATGATTTCATATGGTTCTCCATGCAGGTAAAGCAACATCACACAACAAAAACTCTCCAATTATTTAAACCATCTAAACCAATCAACGTCGGCTAAACAATAACATGCAGATAAGTCATCCTAATTCATTTGATAAAACCCCTAAATTATCCAATAAGGAGCTTGTTAGATCTCATAATTAAGACAAATAACAATAATTCGGACAAAATTAAATATTGAAATGAGGGATCAGTAGACTTACAAGTCGATTAAGAAAAGCTTTGAAACAAAATTCAAGAGATATTTTGAAGATCCGTCAACTATACGACATTGCTGAATAGAACTGAGTTTTAAACTAAACTGAAAAACCAGAAAAAACAAGCCCAAAAGAATAAGGCCTTGATGAAACTTTATCGGTTTATCCGTGCACATCCATTGCAAGTTCTCCTACAACATAAATGCATAGTCAATAGCATACAATTAATCAATTTCTTGATAAACAAAACACGAGCCAAAAACAAACCACAGATAAAAACATGTCGGAAGCACAATATGTTTGACAGTAATTAAACATACAGTTGTTTTTATGACAGTCTAATCTAGCTTGTTTATAAGCTGAAGTGAGTTGAGATAACCTTTACAGGGCAACAAGCATAGGGGAGTTACGAAAAATAGATAATGAAAAGATCAGTAAGATTCACACACTTCGAAAGTTAACTTACGATGCAGGCCAGGCCAAAGGAAACAAAATTTTCCAACTTGCCTTCTCGTGTTCCTATAGCAATTAGCAAACATATTAAACTGTCACTTTGGGTAATAAAAATTATCAGCAAGAAGCAAAATTGAATACAAATGGCATATTCGTTACCTGTTCATAAGATATTATCAGACCATAATCAAGAACTCAAGAAAGAGAAAGCGGTAATTCATTACCTGTTCATAAGATATTATCAGACCATAAACTCACTTGCAGTAAGTTATCAGGGCTAAGTGCCTGTGTGGAAAACAGTATAGCAAAGAAGTACAACTCAGGTATCAAATTTATCCAAAAGAAGAAGTTAGACATTTGTTCTATGTAGGTGACTCACAGTAACAATTCCAGATTTGTTTATGAGGCGACGTATAAAAATCAGCAAAATTGACAAGGAAAATAGATCATATCATTGCAGGGTTACTCGATTACTCAACGCATGGGGAAGAACAAGGGGGTATATACTAACAATCATGCGCAGAAACACTGGCGTTGCTACTGAACTCAGTTTTTTTGGCCCATTTACGGGGATCAACCATCTCTCTACTATATATACTCTGAAACTCATGTGTTGTATCTCTATACAACGACTTAGTTGTCCTCGTTACTGAAATACACTGTTATAAACCCTAAAAATCCCATCATTAAAAAAAATTCCATTGATTTCACAGAAATACTCTACCCCATTTTAGAGACTCTCATCCTATTCTCGACCTCGATGTATCCTCTGAAAAATACTGAAGGACATGGCTCCCCTGCTGTGTGCATAGACAATGAAATGAGCCCGTAAAAGTTCGTCTTCAAATTCGTGTTTAATTAAATGAGAGACTAAAGTCGAAGTCCCTCGAGAAATACATTAGTCAAGTGCCTCTTTTCAGCAGATTATATCCAGCAGTATGTGTAACTTACTCAAAGTAAGGCAAAAGAAGCAGATATGAAACACATTCACATGAGAAATAATCACCAATAAGTTATCCTACTATATCAGTATATTCAATTCCTTATTGCAATTCTCTTATATCAATTACGAATGCATTTGGTTGCTAGCATGCCACAACTCTGAAYCACCAATACAAATGAGTATGATATATAATACGAGTTCTGTGCAGAAGCATAAATATAAATCTCACTTCAACTTGCGAAATTGGATCTTTCACTGAATATGCATCACAAAGGGGGAAAAATAGTGAAAATGAAGCATGTACGAATGTGCGATTCTTTTATCAAAAACAAACTTTTATTATAACCATTGGGGGAAAAAACATCATGTTCTTATAAGCTGATTCAGATCCTTGAAACAATAATGCAGATACCTTTGAACAGTTTACATCGGATGCTCTACGGGCAGGATCTAACTTCTAGACAGGAGAACCAAATCCGCCTCCACCGGGAGTTAAAATTACAACAGTCTCGCCCCSCTCTACATGTATGGTATTTTTGCCTCCTAGATATATTTTCCTCTTATCTCTAGTAATTARGTAATTAGCTCCACGAGCCCCGTCTTTCCCGCCTATCAATCCTCTTGGAGCATGAACTCGTCTCTCAGAAAGAATGCTTACTATGACTGGCCGCCTAAATTCAATCTCCCTAACAAGCCCATCTCCTCCTCTGTGAACCCCAGCACCTCCACTGTTCTCTCTGAGCCCAAATTTGTGGAGGATCACTGGGTACCTCTGCTCAAAGATCTCAGGATCAGTCATTCGAGTATTAGTCATGTGACACTGGACACCACTAGTTCCATCCCAAGTTGGACCTACCGCTCCACATCCCCTCCTATAGTCTTCAGTAACCAAATGTGTCATCTCCGAAAGTCAGGTTATTCATACAACCTTGAGAGCAAGCACATGCCTGAAACGCACTTAGTATGACATCAGTGACTCTCTGAGACGTGAGAACATTACCTCCCACCACAGCAGCTTTTGTCACTTGGAGAAAAGAAAAAACCTGGGGGAATGTAAAATTTTACAGGGGCGAGCAACCTTGATTTAGAGGAATGTCGACGTTGACCAAACAACGGAGGCAATTATGACTGCAGCACTGTAACTGCTTCTGGTGCATTCCAATTGCCATATACTTCTGGCCTTGTGACGAGAAATCAAAGAACGCCTCTCCCCTTTTGAATCAATAGTAATTATGAGATTGCAGAACCATCGTCCATGTAATCTTCTTCTTCAATGGTCACACTGTCTCCTGCTTCACCTCCACCGATGGGATGACACTTTTGCAGCCACTGATTTGAGCATTTCTCTCTTTACAGTTCTTCACATAGCTGTTACTATTTCATGTGCATTAAACTAGCCAGACCATACTGATCAATAAGCTCTTTATAAGTGAAATCCCTTTTGATTAGCAGCTATTCTGGCAGGAGATCGGATAAGTTGTTGGAGCCTACGGGTTCTGGTCTCTTATGAAGCAGCAATCTCGAATGGGTGTTGGAGAAGTGTTGAGTATCACAGTTCCTCCTGACACCTTCTCCCAACTTGAAGCTTTGATGGCACCCCTTTCTCTCCCACATCTGATACTTGGAAGAAAGGGGGCATGCTACCAGGAGTGATTCCTCCATTTCAGCATGATGTCCCCTGCTAGCCACAAAAATACCAATTCCCACTATCAAATACAGGAGTGACGACAGTTATATCAGGAAGATGGCTACCCCAGCACAGGGATGGTTGGCTAACCAGCACATCTCCTTCACTCAGAAATATCGCCCAGTACTTCAATTGCCACAAACAGTACTGGACATAGCTCCAAGGTGCACAGGAACATGAGGGGCATTAGCGACAGCCCTCCATCAGGGTCAAAAAGAGCACAAGAAAAATCTAGCCGCTCCTTAATGTTTGTTTGATATTGAAGTTCTCTTTGTAAAGTCTCGTCCCATCTGCTCAGCTATTCCCATAAACCTGTGATTAAAAATTGAAAGCTGCACCACATCTGCAACTTTGTCTGAAACTTTTGCTATGTTTGAAGTTGAGTCAACCTCTATTTTGATGTTGCCATATTTAGTTATCACAGCTCTACATATGCTCAAACAATCACTGTACCTTTACCATTCATGATAATACAGGGCCAGAGATGGAATGGCCATAACCCAGATCTTCTAGCCTGAACAAGGGTGTTTCCTGCCAGCCACTTTGGAAATAAACCTGCAAAGACACTGACTGGTTGACTTCCAGAAGCAGGTGTTTTGAGCTCTAGGTTTCAAGATATTAGTGACTCCTACACCACGAACTCTAACATCACAAACAAGAATGTTCCTGTTCTGCAGTTTAAATCCATACTTCCGTTGGAAAAGCTTCACAAATTCAGCAGTGTAGTCAAATGTGTTCCATCACCACTGCCTTGTCTTTTTACCATGATGGCTGTATCTGTACCCTCATACCTCAAATTCAAATATGTTTCAGTTTTGATATTCTCTTCTCTAAAACCTTGTTCAAGTAGTTTGTGTTTGACCTGCTCCAGTAACCTGGTTTTCTTATGAGAGGCTTCCTGAACAGATGCGGAGCAATAAACAGCAGCATATGGCTCTTGAGCCTCTTCCACAACATCAGCTAGTCCATGCCATATGCACTTAGTATACCACAGAACCTGTGTATTAAAACCTCTCTCATGCCTAGTGCCCTGGCAATAGCACATGCATGTTGGCAGCACCTCCAAAGCATGCAAGAGCATGGTTACGTGTTTCATGACCTTTCATCTCTGTCAATTGGCGTATTGGACGACACATTGTCTCATTGGCAACATTGATGAACCCTAGAGCTATCTCTTCAACAGACATGTCTTTTGCTGATGGGTCCTGGTTCTTCCTGTGTGAATTTATCTGCTCAGCAAGCTTCTTGAACTYTTCTTTAGTTGCATGGACATCTAAGGGCTGGTCTTCATTAGGCCCAAAAATTGACGGAAAATACTCAGGAATAACATAACCCAGAACTAAATTTGCATCTGTAACTGCTAGTTCACCTCCTTTTCTGTAACAAACGGGGCCAGGGTGAGCACCAACTGATTCTGGTCCCACCTTAAAGGCTCCAAACTGGAATTTCAACTTTGATCCTCCGCCAGCAGCCACGGTGTTTATGTCAAGCTGAGGTGCCTGGATAACTGCTCCTGCAATCTGAGTTTCAAGCACTTGTTCAAAACCACCAGCATAGCGACTGACATCTGTGGATGTACCACCCATATCAAACCCAATGAGTGGCTTGTCAGTTTCGATCCCAAACAAAGTCTGTGAGTAACCAACGACGCCACCAGCAGGACCTGATAAGACTGCTTTATGACCTGAAAACCTACTTTCGGGTGCCAGTCCTCCATCAGATTGCATAAATAGTACATTAGCCTTCCCCAAGCCTTCGTCAAATTTAGATGTGAATTGAGACAAATAATTTTTTATAATCGGGGTAAGATATGCATCCACACTAGCAGTTAGACCCCTTGGTACTGCTCGAACCATAGGTGTCAAAGCCGAKGACAAGGAAACATGTCTAAAACCCATGCTCATGGCTAGATTCTCTACGGAAATCTCRTGCTGTGGGTAGGTRTATGAATGCAKTAACACAACTGCTAAAGAGCGGATACCCTTYTCCAACAGTCCTTYCAGCAGAGGTCTTAAAGATTCTTCATTAAAAGGCTTTGCAACTCTCACAAGTTCACCTGAAACTCCTTTGACCACAGTTGATGAATCGATATTCTCTTCTGTATCAAGAACAAGTTCTACTCTCTCTTCAACCTCCACGACCTCTTCGTAAAGATTTGACGGCTTGGATACAGTGAGATCAAATATACTTGGCCGAGCCTGATTTCCAATTTGCAGCAGGTCCTTAAAACCTTCAGTGACACAAAGAGCAATCCTCTCTCCTGTTCTCTCCAATAGGGCATTCGTAGCCACAGTTGTACCCATCCGTATCCACTCAATTTTGTCAGTTGGAATCTTGGAGGACCGAGGGATTTTTTCACCRGTATATTCTTCCAAAATTCTGCGGATGCCTTCAACTGGAGCATCATCATAGTTAGAAGGATCAACTGATAAAAGTTTCATAACACGGCCTTCAGTTTGACCCGGAAGTTCAGCATATACATCAGTAAATGTGCCCCCTCGGTCAATGCAAAACCTTAGTTTCTCAGAGCTATTGCTGCCCATTTGAACACTAAATGTCCAGAAATCAGACTGTTCTCCAAACCTGTAAAACCARAAGAAAAAGTCAGTTTCAAGTTCCCAATGATTTTATTCCATGGCATGATCACATGAATATCTGATCTCCATTACACTGTAAGCTCTTCAAAAAGTCGACAGACCAACAACTTTTCCATATGAAAACATCACTCAAGGCCGCAGAAAAAAGTTATGATCAAATTGATAGTAACAAGATAAACACCAGTTACAGATTTAGATTCTTATCATTCCTACTCTTCATTCACATTTCAATTCATAACTAGAACTGTTTTATCTGGCGTAATCCATTTGCTCCCCACTTCCCAGCATTGCCTATAACATAGCTACCCATTTGACAAACCCCGGACATACTGGCTACGAGTCTACGACTAATCAGGACAGTCATACGAGCAGATGATCGCATCCGAAAGGTATTCTCCCCCACCCCTCCTCTCCCCTCCCCCTTCTCATCTCTCTATTTGATGGATAGGTGGTGGGATAAATTTTCAAATAGCATAAACAGCCGAAAACCCGAAACTACATTTTCGAGCAACGTCAAACTCAATGCAACTCCAGTCATTAGACATGATTTAGACACAATTACACAAAGAGTCCCATATCTGGTGCAAAAACTGTTGTTTATTTTCCTTAATTTCCTGTTTATTTCTCACCAATTAATTGTTCATTACATGATTCTTCAATGGAATAAGAAACCATTCACATTCTTCCAATAGTAAACACATTAATAAGCAAAACCCAGAACAAACAATCAAACAAGTGAAGTCTAGGATTCAATTTCAAATAACCCAATTCGCAGCTTTTRCAAAACAAAAGTAACTGACTAACACAAGAAGTTGAATGCGAAATAGAAAGACAGAAGAGCAGATTACATAATCAATAAAGTTAAACAACAGAGCAAAAGATCGCATTGAAAAGTCCGAAAATATGATAAACAAAATCAAATCAAGGTTGAAGAAATAAATAATTCATGGGATTAATTTCAGATTTRAGTCCATTTTTAATTTGCAAAACTTRAAATCAACACGAAATGTGAAAATTGAAGAGAGAGAGGAAGAAAAAATACCAAGGTGTTATCGCAGAAGAAGAAGTGAATTAGTTGAAGACTGGAATGAAAACAGCAAGAAGAAGCACTATCATCAATTCATTTGGTGGAAAATGATGATTAATTGATTACAACTTTACAATGGRATATTGTCCTTAATCACTCTATGACCATTTGTTTAATGTTAACTCCCGGTTTTGGAGATCCTAATATCGATTCTCGTCACCGTTTTTGTGGCTTTCTTAGTATTAAAAAAAAGCTCTCTTAATTTCATATGCGGATTTGAATGACTCGATCCTGAAACCTCGATCCATGAATTTAAAGCTCTTAAAAATCTTAATCAGAAAAGGCTAGATAAATCATATGGTTTATTCTATACTTCTATTCAACTTATTTTACTTGAACTTTTTTTTTTAATGAACTTAATGGAATAATAAATTTTTTTTCTGATGTCAACTTATATTTTTTTAAAATAAGTTTGTTTAGTAGTTGGTGTCTAATTCCACTTTTTGAAAATTTAATTTTAAAGTTCAAAATTTATAATGTACTCTTTACTATTGGATTAGATGGAGAGAGTTCAGTTCGGTAAAAATAAGTCCAGTTTAGTACCAATAAGTTCAGTTCAATAAAATTCAGTTGACAGGCCTATATTTTACTCTGTATTTTATTTTCTTCAAGTAAAACTTGTTTGATATTCAATTCAAAATGTAATATACAATGCTAGTTAATAGCTAGCTTACCTAGCTACACTAGTTCCAACCTCATAAATTCACATTGCTTGAAGGCCCATGCCCACCTAGCCCAATACTTTACACCATTGCAACAATTTCATTGTTTGACTAATACAATTAAACATGTCATGTTCATCAAATCGATTCATTCTCAACATGTTCTCTTCAACTTATTAGACAAGTTAGTCCAACTAATACAATTGGACATATCATATTCATCAATTCAATTCATTCTCAAACAATARAACATGTACTCTTCAACTTATTGGACAAGTTAGTTCGTTATGGACATTGATGCATCACACATAGGCACATAGCAACCAACAATTTTCAAGATCACTAATTTGTCAAGACTAATGCAAGTTCATATGATAAGCTTGGATGAGGGCATGAGGCAATGCATTTGACATGGGGTTTGATTTGGTCACTAAGTATTTGGATTTGATAAAGTATTAGGTGCATTGAGTACACAATAAATTATTGTACATCAGATTAGATTGACTTTTTTAATCAATATAGTAACCCTTATTATTTATCACTATATTGATATAAAGTGAAGAATGAGTTACTATATAGACGAAAAATATCACTATATGCTTGGTATACAATAAATTTATTGTATATCCGATGCACACAATAACTTCTGTTTTATTATATCTTCTTCTAATTCTTTTTTTCTTCTGACAAGCTTATTAGAAAATGTCAAAATAAGTGTTATCTTGACAATTTTTTTATTATTATCTATGAAACGGATTTAATTTCATTTCAAATGCATCAAATAGAACTAATAACAAGAATTAGCTCGTATT
Source organism: Bassia scoparia (assembly GCA_008642245.1). Lineage (NCBI taxonomy): Eukaryota > Viridiplantae > Streptophyta > Magnoliopsida > Caryophyllales > Amaranthaceae > Bassia > Bassia scoparia. Next base: position 75,922 of record SNQN01000106.1, read on the forward strand.
TTCGAGTACAATTTTTCTTCAAATCAAATAGAGATTTTTGATAGGAAACTGTAAAACAATACTTGTATAGATTTCCTAATCATCAAGCTAACAACCAAAAATAACAATGATTTAAGTCATTAAGATAATCCGCTCATTGCTAAATACAACTAATGATTATCATATATTCATATCAATCACCTTAATCTTACATTATCAATCCTCAATTACATTAGTGAACAATGTTAAAAAAAAATTACACATTAATTACTTAATTGACTACTTCCTGATTTTACCGCCCTTGCTCTCTCCTCCACCTTGCGCCGCCTTCCTCGCCGCCTTCTCTTGCAAAGCCTTCGCATCCCTTCGCGATCAATTTATTTAATTTCAATTTTAGTGAAAATAAAATAGAAATTGAGTTAATTAAGTACTCCGCAACAAAAAAAAAATTCACATAATATTGTGAGATATAAAATATTCATTTGTACCGTTCACGGCGTTGTTCGGGCGTTAAACCATCGTTTTTAGGATTTTTAGTTTTGTTGGAATTTCGAGCTTGAGCTCTTTCGCGATCTCTCTCCCTCTGGTTCCCGCGTTCAGCTTCAGTCAAGGCTCAAACAACTTCAAATCAAATTAAAAAAAAAAAAAAAATCGAAAAAAAAGAGCTTAAAAAACAGAGTGATTGAAATTTGAAAGGATATGACTCATGATATTCCTGAATTGTTGAGTTATGATCTTCTTCTTCGATCTGAGAAAATTAAATATGAGAAGTTGCGATTATTTGATTTTCAGAAGATGAAGAAGAGTGGTTGATTGAGTTTGAAGGAGTGGAAGAAAGAATGTTGCAGGGGTTGAGAAGGTTCTGGAGAAGGATTTATTGAAAGAAAGGGAGGGAAGAAGAACGTTGTGGAAGGATCCAGAAAACGCGGTAAACCCAAATATTCTCACGAAGCCCGATTTCAATCGGCCCAAAGCCCGATTATCATTCCATTCACGGGGCGTTTGGTACGTGAGAATAGAAGGAGTGAATGAGATAATTCGAGTCTTGTTATTCTCGTGTTTGACAAAGATCATAATACTTTGCGTCATATGTAATTACGGTTTATCATGGAGGGAAGTTTTAACTAGTTAAATTATCCTTCACTCCCTTTCAGGTATTGTACTCCCTTTCAGGTATTGTACTCCCTTTCAGGTATTGTATGTAATTAAATTAATCACAATGTTTTCACTTTTATGTGCTCGTTGACATCAATCCAACAAGGTTTAACACAATTTTACTTTATTCATATTTTTATATGCCTTCTTTTTTTATATACTCCGAGTAAGTAAAATCGCAAAAGATGTCTCAAGCAACTAAAAAAACTTGAGACATCTTTTGTGAAATAGCTACAATTGAGTGTCCAAAGCAATTTTGAAAAAAAAAAAATTGTAAATCGATATAACTCCTTGCAAAAAGTTGTTGATGAAACAACAATGTGAAAGAGGAGTCATTGTATAGTTGATATTTGTTATCAACTTATCATGACGTGTGTTTGATTATTGAAGTTGAATTCAATTTTATTCATTTTGAAATGTATTTGATTTTTATTGATTTATCTTATAGATGTCGTATGACTTTCAATCAATGATTAACTCTTTTTTTCTCTAAAAATAAAATAAATTCAATTAAAGAAAATGTAACACTTTGACACTTCTAAGTGTCTTTTTTATTACTCACCACTCGCAATTACATCATGAAACAATATAAACTCAAATCCCCACCATATTATTACGAGATCAAATTCGAATTAATCAACCAAAGATTTAATTTGATTCATCAAGGGCACTTGGGGCCTCCGGTCTTCGTCTTCCAATTGTTATAGCACGGACATTCGTCTTTATTCCCATACGTACCCGACGGCACGCAAAGGCATTTCTCACAACACATGTTGCAATACACCAAACACGGTTTCCTATGATGAGTCTCCGAACATCTATAATCGCACGCTTGTGGACATTCTGCGAAAATCGATCGTACCATTAATACGAATCAAATAAGATCTCATTTCACTATATTTATTCCTGTCTCTTATACACATCGATCTCATTTCACTATATTTATTCTTATACCATACATTAGTAGTTATTTGCAAGATTCTCTTCACTTGTGAATAGTTGAAAAAACAAAAAAAAAGTGGCATGAACATTAAGGAACGAAGGAGCAATAAGTAAAAGGATGTGTTGCATAATTAAAAAATGAGCGAGCCTTTAGGTTTCGTTTGTTTTGATGGAAAATATTTTCCCGGAAACTAATTTTTCTCTCTCTTTTAGTTTTTGATTGTTTGTTTTGAAAAGGGGTGAAAAATCATTTTCCTCAAAATGGAAAATATCACTTTAGAAAAGGAAAATCATTTTCCTTTTGTAGAGAAAGAATGTCACAAAGCAATCTCTGCTTCACTTCTTACTTCTCCCTTATTCATTATCCTATCAAACTTCATTTCTATTTCATTTTTCATTTCCTTCATGAGTTTTCCTTTAATCAAACAAACAAAGGAATTTTTTTTTAAAGTCAATATTTTCCATTGAAATAAAATTACTTTTCATAGAAAATAATTTTTCATGAAAATTATTTTCTTTCGAAACAAACAGAGCCTTAATAAAAATGCATGGATATAAAGGTCATAAGATCATACAAAGTAAAGTATTGATGAATAAAATCGAGTGTCACTAACTCACTATAGTGGTTTTTCGTGTATGTATGAGGATATTCTCTTACATGATTTTTAATATCGTAAATCTATAATGTAAATCATTATGGGTGGAGAATTTCTCAATACTACTCACATATTAAAGGTGTTGGTGATGGTATGCATGTGGCATTGAAAATTAATTACGGAGTACAATTATAAATATCAATACTTACCTTCTTTTTTGACCGAGCCTTCTTTACCCGCCTTTATATGAGATGAATAAAAAAAAGAAGTTAGAATTCACATGACTTCCCATTTTTTTTTTTTTTAAAAAAAAATAAGTATATGTCTATAACTATGAAATAAATACTTTTTTATATTTTTAAAAGATGGGATAGAATTTTTTTTACTTTATTTGCTTTTTTTCGTTTTAAAAGAAAAACCCCACATATCACATTTGTAATATAATAATATAATATCGTATGCTCACGACTTCACGTAACTATATACGAGTAAAAATATTATGAAATGTGCCGTAAAAAAAAAATTATTATGAAATGTGAAAAAAATGAATACGCCCGTTTTTAAAATCTTAATGGAGAACTTACAATGGAAACTTGCATTTGGAGCAAGAAGGAGAAGAGAAACAATAACACAAGAGATTGAAWCAAAGACGAAGAAGCCATCATTGCTCTTAGCTTATGCCTTTAAGTGAAAATGATATTGTACTACTTCAATTTTAGGATCTGATCACATAAACAAAAATGTGCACTTATCTATTTATAATAGATTTTGTTTTTCATTTTGGAAAAACAACAAATGCATTTAATTTAGGGTGACCTTTAATTAACTATAGTTTAAGTAAATTGACCTTGGATGACCTTAACTTACATGTATTAAGTTACCATGATATGACATGTTTATCTTCTTTGATTTTTTATCAATGAAAATAAGTCAAACAAAATAAGATATATTTCGTTATATAATGATAGCTTTGTAATTGTTCCTGTCAAAAATAAAATAAAATTAATCGTTAGTACGGTCCGTAAAGTTGAGTTTTAGTCAGTTAGTCTATCAAACCCATGTACTATTGTACTAACTAGCTAGTAACCACTATGGCGAAAAAAAAGTGTTTAAATTTTCTCTTAGTTTTATCCCCTCCCAAAAAGAGAATTATATTATGGATAATAATCTTAATGTGACTCCGTACTCAGTTTTTCCACTTTTTTTTGGAAATAAATACTCGGATTTAATTTCGCAAATATTGAAAATAAATACCCAATTTTCCCACTTTTCAAAGAAAGTGAGAAGATTGGGTATTTATTTTCAGTATTCGCGAAATTAGGTATTTATTTTCAAATTCACCTTGAAACTAAATATTTAAAACCAAATTTTCTTTTAAATTTTAATCATTAAAATGGACATTTGAATTCCTGTATTTTTCATGTGAGTGCTATTCAATAATAATGAAATCAAGGTAGATATCTAGCATTTAATGTTGAAGGCTCAAAAAATCAAGGCGGATTCTGTATGATATTAATACAAGTAGTTTGAATCTTGTTTTTTTTTTTGCCCAAAGTCCCCAAACTTTTCTAAGATATATCCGTCACATAGTTGAATTTCTAATGTGCATTCATACACCTTTTCAATTTTTTAAGTTATGTCCCACAATTCACTACTATCATTAATGAATTGTATCCTTCTTGGGTGTTACAAGTTAACTAAGGTTAATTATAAATTTCGAAAAATAAAAGCTAAGGAAAGATCGAAGAGAAAAAACCTCATCTAGCACAACCATATGTAAGGTCCATAACCAGCAAAACTCTAGCCACAATACCAAGCTCAATTAAATTGTAAATACTCAATGAGGTACACTTATTTACTAAACATTGAGTTGAGCTAAAGAGGGAGGATTACACCTAATGCGTCACCTATTGCGTCGCGTCGCCTCTTATATTAGAGACGACACAAATGTTGCCTGTCGCGTCGCCTCTTACATTAGAGGCGACACATATGTTGTCTATCGCGTCGCCTCTTATATTAGAGGCAACGCATATGCTGCCTATCGTGTTGCCTCTTACATGAGAGGTGACACATATGCTGCCTATCGAGTTGCAACTCGATAGGCAGTATATGTGTCACCTCAATTGCCTATTATTATGTTTTAGGTGATGTGATAGGTTGCCTATTGCGTCGTATCTTATATTGAAAGCGACGCATAACATACCTAATGCGTCGTCTCTAGAGACGACACAATAGGTATGACACCTACCGTGACGGGCCAAAAGTGACGCGAAAGGGTTTTTTTAGTAGTGATTAAACCTAGAAAATAAAACTAAACGTTAACTATGCGAGGTAAAGCCATGCCTAAAACATCATAATTATTGAGCAAACGAGCTAGAGCAGGATCAAACTGAGTATGTTGCATCATTAGCACACTTTATTTAATTTAACTCCTTCAATTGCGAGCCAATCTGCTACCCTCTTCGCTTCTCTACAACAGTATCTGAGTTCGTTTGACTCTCCAACCATCACGAGCAAAAACCGCCTTGCACAACTTGACCACCCGTAAATCCGAGTCTAACACGAGTCTCCATTATCTAAATTTAGTTCAACTAAACTAATGTCAAACAAATTTCTCATACAATTGTAATATCAATGTCAAAATCCTCCATCATACATTATTGAAATTAAACATATAATCGTACATTATCTATATATATCCGAAAACTTTTTTACTCCGTAAATTGAATCAAATAATCTTTTACCGAATTTTCGGAGTTCAAATATTTCATATCAAAATTTCCCAATTTAAATCTTCGCATCGAATATCTAATCCGAACACCTTAGTTCACAACTATTCTTGTAAAGTACTAAATTTTCAATCTTTTTGATGGAATTTATTTTATATTTATCAATCTATTTATTTATTTACTCTATTCATTTATTTTTTAAAAAAATGCAGTAAATTGGCAAAAAGGGAAATTCAGTGCTTTTGAGAGCTCCTTTTTGGGCTACAACACGAGACTCGCTCCCTTAATTTTCTCTCTCCTCAATCATCCGACTTCTCCCTCCCTTTCTCTCTCCTCCAAATGCCACCCCTCATATTTTCGTGCACACATTTTCAGATAACGTCTCATTAATTTTTAATTCCAAAAAAGACTCCATTATTATTTTACAAATCAGCTAAAAGTCAAAAATAGAGAAAAGCCTAAGACAGAAACAAACATTTACAACTTAGATTTTCCCCCAAAATATATACTCCCTTTTATTTTCGTCCTTTTTTCCTCCAAAATAATCGAGAAAAATTCCTGAAATATTCAAAAAAAATTCTGAAATTTGAGATCAATTTGAAGGTAATGAAGGTGCAAAAAATTCAGATCTGAATTTGTGTTTCGTCTTCTATATTCCGACATTACGGAGAAATTTAGGTATTTTTTTTTCGCTTTTTTTTTTTCGTTACTGTATTTTCTTTATTTGATTTTGTTGTTTTTAGAATATTCCATATTCCAATCATCTGATTTTTTCTGGTGAATATCTTTTTTCGCGGTTCTTTTTTACAATGACGCTAAATTCGTCAATTATTTTGTGATTTTGTCTGAATTTTTATATTCTTGCAATTTTTCTCAATTTTTTTTGGTGATTATATGATTTGTTAGTTTGAATTATTTTGGCGTCAAACAATGAGCATTTTGATGATGACCTTGAAAAAATCGCAGTGATATTATACGATTCGTTAGTTTGAATGATTTTGGCATCAAGCAATGAGTATTTTTTGATGAGTTTGAAAATAGAGAAAAAAGTAAGAGGAATGTGAAGTTTCTAATTTGTTAATTAGTCGTAACAGAATTGTGAATCTCAAAAAAAAGAGGGACAAAAAACAAATGAAATCAGGAATCTCTCGGTATGACAAATCTTACAAGCTCCCATTTTAATGTTACTATATTTTAATTTGATTTTTTCTGACATTGAATTATTGAGATGATAGTAATAAAAAAATAAGGAAAGATTCTTTCAGTGTTTTATTTATGTGTTTGCAATTAGATAAGCATCAGATTTTATTAGCTTGGCTTAATTTCCAATCAACATTCATGATTTTGTTGGTATCTATTGAACAAATGTGCATTTGATAGTATGTATTGAACAAATGTGCACTTGAATGATTTGAAAGCATGTATTAAACAAAKGTGCATTTGATGATGTAGGAAGGTTAATATGTTTGTTTGGTAAAAATTGGCTGTGAATCAGATTGAATGGAAAGTGACGGTGGTGGCGTAGCTACTGCTGTTACTTCTCGGAGACTGTCATCGCAACACTCAACCCTTCGCGACACCTTCATTGCATCAGACYGTGCTGATRCCCTCAACCGCGAATTTGCTGATAGTTCTACCYTAGCTAATAACCCTACCAGCCCTAGAAGACGMGGGTCAAACCTCACTCTCGGYGCTGTGCTCAACAACGACAAGAAATCGCCTGCWAACGTGGTTGTCCGAACTCTTCTTGAGATCATTCGGAACGACGAGACCCTCGCTCCTGGAAGTGCTGGAGGCAATCCTAACGGGAAGAGAACGTGGAAGTATTTGAAAGAGCGCCTTAAGCTCAAGAAAAATCAGAGTCAGGATCAGTATCAGTATCGGAATTCCAACTCCCAGCGTTGGGAATCATCTTTTCGGGTCCCAAGGTCTGACGTAGAACACAGCTCAAGATCATCGTCCATAGGTGATATAATGGCAAATAGGAACTCTCTTCGGAGCAGTTCTCTCAGGAGGATTGATACTGTTCCAGCTGATGACCTGACCTTGAGGGAGGTTGATAGTGGCGGGTCCCCTAGAAGTGGTGGCAGTTTCAGGYTGTCTGCGGCTTTGGCTGCTGAGAGGGAGCAGACTCGTAGGAGGCTGTCGAGAGAGTTGGATGAGGGCAATGGAAACAGGGATGACAGTGAAGAATCTGATGGAACCCCTCGTGGGAATGGAGTCGATGATGAGGATGAGAATGATGAAGAGGATGGAGAAGGTATCCCAAATGTAGCTCCCACAGCAAATCAGCCAATKCGGATGTCTTTGATGGACTTGTTGGARGAGACTGATCGACAGGCTGGGATAAGTGGGCCCACATACAGGTTGGATGATGAAGAAGAGGAGGAAGAAGAGGAAGTCGAGGAGGTGGCAGTAGAGCAAGTCGGGAAAGGAGAATACTCTTGTTGTGTGTGTATGGTGAGGCATAAAGGTGCTGCTTTCATTCCTTGCGGCCATACCTTTTGCAGGTTGTGCTCAAGGGAGCTCTTTGTTCAGAGGGGTAACTGCCCACTTTGCAACAACTTCATCTTGGAGATTTTGGATATATTTTAAGAACAATGCTTCGACGATCATGTTCTTTAGCTCACAAAGCTCGACTGTTGACTGTTAGCATAACGTTGGAAACCGATGACGGAAATTTTGACTATCACCAGAGGAATCAATCTGACCATCTTCAGCTTATGCATCATGTATGTCAATCATGGGTATGTGTATCCCGTTTCAAAATCAGGAAGGTGCTTTTAGTTTTCTCGGTTAAACTCTTTTGGTTAAGGATGTCTGATTGTGTATGTATACTCTTKCTTGTTAGTCTWTAGTAGGGTTATAAAACTACGATGTCCGTTTCTGGATGTAAAACTTCTACAATATATAGTATATTGCCACTATTACTTTTTCTTTCCGATCTTCTCATGGCTGTCATGGTTCATCGCATTTCTACTGTAATCGAACTTCAGGTATGCAAGCATCAGCCAGAACTTTGTTAAGATGTTGATCAGTTTGAATTGATCCCGGGTTACATTTATCTAAACAAGCTGCAGATCAAGATTTGAGAAGGGATAACGGTAACTGTATGGCATCTCCGATTTYCCGGACAACCTGTGACCAAATCAATCACCTATGGTTAGTAATGTCTTGCACACTAATGCAAATAGCTCTAGTATTATTCTGTTTGTTGAACCTGTGAGTTCTGATGTTGCATTTCTTTACTTTATTCCACTTTTGGTACCGAGTTTTTTTTAGTTGTTCGAATTTGGTTTCGATCTTCAGATCCAACATCATTGCATAGTTTAGGGTGGTGATTTCCGCACTCTCTCACTCGTTTCCGAAGTGCGGAAATCATTTGCTCATAGTTTAGTTGTTAGGATAAGATGATGCTCATCATGAGTTAATATTGACACTTTGACAGTAATCAGTGGAAGCTGAATCAGAAAAGGATATGCATGCACATTGCATCACATGATTCATTAATTAATGAAAATCATGAAAATGATGGTTCGCTAACCCAATCTGTGACAACTCTCTCTCTTCTTTTTTTTTTTGTTTGATCAAATTTGTGCTTCAGAAGTGATAGAATGAATTGGTCCCCTGTTTTTTTTTTTATTGAAATACAGGACATAGTGATCGTTTCTCCTTTAATGCTGTGGTTATTTGGTATAAACCTAACTAGGTTCAATACTGTGCCCCTTTTTTCGCCGAAATATCCCTTGTGTACTCCTTTTCACCCCATCTATGCCGAAAACTCGACCAAAAGTAAGTGTGAACTATTAGGATCGGAGCAGTGATTTACGCACGATAAAAATTAATTTTCACACTAGTAAGATCTTACAAAGTGGAGTGTGTAACTTAATTTGAGAGTGTCAAAATCATCACCCTTAGGATCCATAAGGCTATGTTGAGGTTCGGTTTATCACTTCTATGGCTACTTGGCTAGTGTATGTTCATGTGTTCATCTTCAATGATCGAGCCACAACAGATATACAAATTATAGCTTACTAACGAAAACAAACGAAGATGATTACATATCCTTTCTAGGATACAAACTCTTTTGTCATACCATAAGCAAGGGTCGGGGTGAACGAATTGAATTGAATCATATTACACGACGATAAGTCTGTCTCTTATACACATCTAGATGTGTATAAGAGACAGGGGTATGTTTGTGGTAAAAATAGCGATAGAGGTAGCGGTAGAGATAGATGTTAACTCTAACGGATAGCTGTAGCGGTCAATTAGTAGCGGTTGAAGTTGATTATAATTTGTCAGTGTTTGGAAAAACAAGTAGCGGTTGAATTAGTGTATTATAAATATGATAATTATAAGAGTAAATTGTAGCGTTTCAGAAAAGCTATTTCAGAAAGCTAACAATGGTAGCTTTTGCAAAACTATACCTCAAACGCTACAAGCTATTATGGAACGCCACTTTACCAAGCACCACATTTTAGATTAAATAGAGTTTTGACTTGGTCAGAACTCTAAAAGCCACTTCAAAAGCTACGTCCAAACACGACGTTAAACTAACAATTCAAAGATATAGGATTCAAGTTTCTTGGTTTCATAAGTTTTCATATATACAATTATACATTAAGAATGTTCAATAGCTAAGTACATGTTGCATTTGCTTGGAGTAAAATGCTTCACTAGTAGGAGTAGGAGACGGTATATCTTCTGGATCTCGCTTCGGTTTAACCCACCTACCATGATCATTCTGAACCAGCCCCTTGTTAGCAGCTTGGTACCACCTTGGTGGTATCCTCAGTTCATTGATCAACATATCACACTCTTTGTTCACCAATGCAATGTCTCTYCTTGCATCCTTTCGAAACGGCGTCTTAGAGCTCTCGAACCCGTCTAACAAGTGTAGGTAGGTCTCCAGCATGTGRTGTCCTTGCAGTTGTAGTCCTCGCTTCAAGTAAGGAGAAGACCTCGCGTCGAGCTTGACCTCAACCCCGGCATGGGTGTAAACCCACTCTAGTCCCCCGGTGATCTCGTCGAAATTTTGAAGCTTTTCGCTTAGGAGCTTCTCGTTGAACACCATTCCCGGTGTCCATGGCACGACGTCTTGCTTCACCACGACGCGTAGGGTCTTCACGCCTAGCTCGTGCAGCTCGTCCCTGAAATCGGAGTTTCCCACTCTGGGAGCGGCGAAAGAGATGACGCTGATGGGGAGGTTTACGAATGTTGCTGCTGCTTCGTACGCGTTTAGGAGAGCCAATGCACCTCCTAAGCTGTGACCTGTTATTGTAAGGCTGACTTCTTCGCCTCTTTTCTTGTAGAAATGAATGAGTCTTGCTAGCTCGTCCATCACTTGTTCTGATGCGCTTGTTTTGTTGTACCTCGACGATTCGAATTTCGAGGTGTATATGCTTAGGAAACCTTCCTCGACTTTCGCGTCACCGTGTCCGAACCTCTCTAGGTTCCTTTGAAAATCCTCGTACCACTCCGAGGCACAGACCGTCCCTCTCCAGGCAACCACAATGTCTCTCCTACCGATGCGTTTCGACTCCTCGTCGTCGCTCACGCCTACGAACCCCATCCAATTTGAGTGAGTGCTCCATGTCTCGGCCACTTGAGACTTCTCGAGCCACTGAGGCAAGTCTATTTGAGATGTCGCGTAAATGTATTTGGTCACGTTATACCCGTGTCTCGTAAGTCCTAGCTTCTCTAATAGTTTGTTACGATTGTATTTACAACTCCCACAATATTCCGAGTAATGATCGAAGTCGAAAGCATCGTACGTCGCTTGGGCAAATTCGCCGTATTTGAGGAGCTCTTGCCTTAGGGAAGGGTGAAGGGGGTCTAAGAGGGACTCCCAATCGTTCGCTCCATGAAATTCCTGCCACGTGTGCGCGATGTCATCCTTTGGGGACGATATAGGGGTGTTACTTTTATCCTCTAAAAGGGAGCTAAAATTAGATTGAGTCAAGGTTTTTTGGGTGTGAATGGACTCGATTTGTAGATGTAGCATCTGGGTAAGCGATTGGGCTAAACGGGTTGCCGCCTTCGACATCTTCGAGGATCGGCTCGTGTCGAAGAGGACTTCGTGCTGCGATCGAATCGGGCGTGGAAGGCGCCGGTTGGCGGGGATGTGGTGGGTGATGGTGGGGTGAATCGCCTTCATTGTGGTGGCTTGATGTATGGAATATGGCAAATAGTAGTTGTTGTGTGTTTGGTGTGTTATGTATGATATATTGGCACCCTTTTGAAGGCATATATATATATAATGAAAGTCATATTTAGCAATAGTATAGTACACTATGTATGACTTTTTTAATGACATGATTATGATATAGTTGACTCACTCAACCAACCACTACTAATCTCACTTTGAAGTTTTGAAACCGTGTTAATTGGACTTTTGTATGATTAACATTGAGGAAAAGAAAAAAAAATAAAAAAAAAGTCACTGCTTTTGAAAAGAAGAACGTGTACTCGTGAAAAACTGTGAATAAAAATAGTACTCAGTACATGACTTTAGCTTTCAGCATGACATATGAAGCATCCCACTAATTAACGAGTTTTTGTCGGAAAAAAACTTGGTTGACCTATCGGATAGATTACACACCCGTAAATTTAGTGATACGAGTATAAGATTATGAACTGATGATAGTCATGTTAGTGAAATCTCACTTGACTTAATCACTATTATTTTAATAATTTATTAGTAGTGGATTGTCAGTGCGATGAGTAGGTATAGCAATGTCTGTTTCTGTCTCTTTCCCCAAATCCTAACTAATAATCCGTAGTATATTAGTATTATTGTATAAGTGTATAATCACATCACAGTTCACACTAGTGATGGCAAACCAAGCTGAATCCGACCCTAGTTCACCTCGATTTGAGGAAAAAAAATCCGGTCCGAGTCCAATTAAAAAAAATTCAACTCGGAATTCGTTTAAATAATTCGACTTCGCGTTGGATGAGGATCAGATTCGGATCCTAGAAATAATCCGAGGAGATAATTCGACTTCGTGTTTTTTTTATTGATGTACGAATTTTTATTTTTATTAGTATTTAGATTGTGAATTTGTGACATGTTATGGTTGAAAGGTATTATTGCACATGATTTTTAAAAGAAACTAGAAAAAAGAAAATCTTTTTTTTTTAAAAGGGGTTAAAAGTCGGATTCGAATTTGATCGGAGTTGGATATTCGAATTCGGATTTGCGGAGTTGGAGGTAAAAATAACATCCGAATTTCTGAAGGGTCGGAGTCGGATTATGCATTGGGTCCGTTGCCATGTGTAGTTCACACCCTTAATTAATTAATTAATTGCATTATGATACTGTCAAGTGTGAGCTAATTATAAAAACCAACTTTATAAGTAAAGTGTATAAACAGGAATAACAGACTCATACTTTGATTACTTTCCAACCAAATTTGAGCATTATTTCTTAGAAGTCACTAACATAACACCATGCTTTTACTTAGAAATGTACGGTATCGAAAGGGTAAGGCAGTCCGATGCACATTAGCGTCCCAAAAGAAATATTACTCTCTCCGTAACGCAAAATCGACGTTACAAAATTACAAACCGGTGAGTCTGTGACATACACAGACCTCGGTCGACACTTGGCAACATCGGTATGGCGGTAACACTGTCATGTTCTCTTGGAATACTTGCATGTTCATTTCAATACTTGTAATTTCATAAAGTAATCTCATTAACAAGATTAGATCCTTCAAATTTTTTGGACGGAGAAGACTCTGAAATAAGCCAGGATTTTTATGTATTTTGTATTTTAACACGTTTTTTTTCCTTCTTCTTCAGCACTGTAATTGTGGATTTGTTGGACTGATCACTGAAGTAATACTGTATCAGTGACGGCCCACGCAATAAATAGTCAAAGTAAATTCGCAATAATCAACAAAAGTTGGTTCGAGTGGTAAGCAACTTGATGTCGTTTAAGGGAGGTCTCGAGTTCGAGCCTTRCCGTATGCAGAAATTCTTGTTGGGAGACTCACCTACCATAATCCAGGTGTGCAACCCGAATCAAATCCGGATGTAATCGGAGTTAAGCTCCGGTGAATCGGATAGTCAAACTTGAAAAAAAGTAGAGTGGCAATAGTATTCACACTTCATCATTACTGATTACAAGATTAAATTGCACACGTTTTTCATTCTGATATTTTTGGGGTGTCATATCAGAGTAATTTCATTGCTTTATGATCACATTTTTAATTGATACATGTACGATTCATGACTTCATGAGTGTGTAGTGTGGGACTGTGTTGTGAGTGTGTGGTCTGTGCCAATGCTACATTTCATGTGTGAGCAACTTTTGTTCATGTGATTGTTTCCATGGAGGAGATCATCTCATGAACAACCTTTTGCTGTATGGAAATCGGGATGATCGATTCAGTGATCGTAATTGTTTCGGTGTAAACAAAGAGGTTACGGTGTAGGGCAATTGTGTTACGAATGGAACCTAACCTAGACTCTTGATCAAGGACGTACGTGTTCTTGATCGAAGACCCTAGCACACTGTCGAAAACTCATTAAACTGAAACAATTGTGATTTCATTAAATAACAGATTAAAGATAATGTATTTACAAGTGAAACAAACTGCGAAGTAAATCTTCCTAAATCCTAACAAATGCTTAAATTATGATACAACGATAATTTCAGCCAGTGCCGGAGGTAACCTATCGAAAACAACGAGGCGTATCAGTATTATACAAAGGTGTATCCCTCCTTTCCATACAAAACTTCATGAGGTGTGCTGGTGGCACTTCCCAGAATTCCCACCACCATTTTAAGCTCAAAGTTACAAAAGTGTGAAAGGTTTCGAGTATTTTGTTTTAATTTCCTGTTAATTTTCCAAATTATCTAACATCTGATCTTCCTGAAGTTACCTTACTGCTTTTGACAGGGCATAGATCAGGTTGCCTCACTATGTAAATTTGATCTCCGGCCACTTTCTCGCTGTCTTGGTTCCTGTACCAAGTCCAAAGAGCCCAAGTGGCGTTTTTCACCTACAAATACCGAGCCATGTATACAATTCACTAAAACACGTATGGCTGTATGAAAAAAAAAAAGAATTCATTTGATGAGGAAGGAAATGGGTACCTCAAGAATTCCGTGGCCAAAGCTACTCTCTCTGTATGCGCTATAATCAGGCTGGCGATCCCAGCAGAATTTACCTGCAGCTGGACCAGAAGTAAAATTTGCAGCACAGAAGCCGCCCATGTATTTATCTGGTGTCGTAGCTGGATCAGGGCAAAGCCCTGGTTCATCGGCATGTCTAACTGCCATCTTCTCTCGATTACCTCCATCCCCTATCGTGATGTGAATAGGAGCACAGGAATCAAGTGTATAATTGTATACTCTGTTAGATCTCTCGTAGGCATGCACCTGAAGTTGCATTTAACAAAGTATTAGAGCAGTAGATGGCAGATATTAGCTAAAAGAAAAGGGGAAAGTGAAGACAGTAACAAAAACAACAGAAAAATGCAAACGGGATTCCTGCACTCGATTGTTACTAAGTTAGACGCATCTAAAACACTTTTGCGATGCCTAGCAGTGTCAAAGAGCTATGTTCTCAATGTCGAAAATTCAGCTGCCATCACTTAAAAAATGGCATGAGAATTGTAGCATAAGTGCATGTCATTTACTGAAAAAAAAAGGTACATGATCGTGCCAAAGAACTAACAGGCTCAGCGTCAATTGCTAATAGCCATCATATTTAAACGCAGAGAAGTAACTGATTAATTTAAAGAAGTTGAACAAATACGAAGTATCATTTTTGACATCATGACACTTACATGTCCATTGAAGACTATATCTACACCATAGGAGTAGAGTAGGTCTTCCATCGCAACTCTCATGCATTCTGCTTCTCTGTAGTGAGCTTCGTATGAAGTGTACCATGGTGGATGCCATGATACTACCAACCATGGAGTTACATCTCTGTCAACTTTGGCCAAGTCTTTCTCCAACCATTTGTATTGATCAGCTGAAAAGAACAAGCTAGCAGTGGATATCTCGCTTTGAAGCTTAAGATAATTATCACTGATTAGAGTAAGAACTCGTGGTACCTGATTTATCATAAGCAATATAAGCACCGAGCATTATGAAGTGAATTCCTCCAGCGTTAAAGGAATAGTAGAACGTTGATAATGACCGACTCTCTTCTGATGGAAAAGCAAAGCGGGCACTGTATGCTTCAAAAGTTTTATGATCAACCTGCTCCTCTATTTCATGATTTCCTTCAACCACCATAATCGGAACCCTTGATATCAAACTCTGCATAAACCTATTTAAGAAATCATATTAAAATATGCATATAGCATAACTAGACAAGATCAGCAAACCATATAATATGGCACAAGACAACATAGGAGAAAAAATGAAATTAGGTTGGCACCTGCCCCAATAATCCCAACGAGGTTGATACGTCTCATGAATGGGGGTTTGTGAAAAGGAGCAGGAATAACAATCAGAGCCAGTTCCATTACTTAGATATAGGTTTGCATAAGTAACGTCGCCAACCAATAGAAGGAGATCTGGTCTGTTGTGATCTATGTGCCTTATRGTGTCTGTTGTGTTATACGTGAGACCCAGGTCACCAACAACAGCAATTTTTGCCGGGTAGCTCTGAGGACCAGAAATCGGCATAGTCCTGAAATGATACAGGCTGCTCATGGCAGGTATATGGGGATCCCCACAWTGATAGTAGTACACCGTGCTTGGCTTTAATCCTACATAGAAAAATAAAAATACTAATCAGATTCTGAGACTAAATGAAAGGAAAAACGACGTGGAGATCTCAGATATAGATAAAAGGACTCCACACATAATATGAAGGTCGATTTAGAAAGTTGGAAATTAAGAAAAAAAAACACTATCAAGGATGATAATTCAAGTAATAAGGTACACAAAATATGGTGCTGTTGCCTGTTGATAGTATTCCACTTCAGCAACATTATCTTAAGATCTCTAAAAGGGCAGCATTAGTCAGGTTACTCAGGTAAATCCTCTCTACTACTGAAGGCAGATACTTTACATTGATAATGGCAATTTACTAATATCAGAATCACTTGCTTGGATGCGACATAGACCTCACCGGCTACAAGAATCATTATAACAAAGTCGATAGTCCCACGATTCCTATCTATAACCGTTCATGCTGTTTCTACCTCCAGTTTCTAATTACGCGTGATAAGTTAAAACCTTATGAAAATGCTAAAATGAAAGGCTATGTTAGTTATAACTGATGCCGATTCCACAAGAATCAAACCATACCTGTGAGACGAACATTTCAAATCATAGCCACTTTATGCTATCATATAGTGGCTTTACACTAAAATATTCCAAATCACTTAAGTATAAAGTGGCGATATACTTCTATGTTAGTTATAACTGATGACAATTCCACAAGAATCAAACCATACCTGTGAGACGAACATGGTGAATTATTCCTGAAGTATAATTCTGAAGGCCTTCAAAGGGATAGAGTTGACTGTACACTTGGGAGTACCCTGTTGCTTCATTCATTAACGGATGTCGCAATGTCCCAAAACGAACAACACTTTTGATACTTTCAGGATTCAATGGCTTTATGTCATAACCAATCTGATAATCCCCTGCAAATTAAAGTTCATCAGGTACAGGTATAAGCCACCATTGCATTCTAAATCCACAAGAGAAGTTATTATTAACATAGTACTAAATCAACCAATACCAAATTACTATCATATACTCTTTTCGTTCCCAAAAGATTGCCAAAAGGATTATTTTTTTCGGTGTTTAGAGAGCCACAAGGGCGGGGGTGAGGAGAGTCGATCTCAGGATCTCTTGAAACCGGTAGAAAAACTCTAACCACCCGAGTTATCCCTCACTGTACTCTCGCCAAAAGGATTATCAAGCCTTGACATGAACTTGCTTGTTGCTTTCTTTGAAACATTTACAAAAATAAATCGTTTCCCTATCCAACAGGCCACACAATAAGTCATCCCTACTTCAGGAACCATGGGTTTGTATTACTTCAAGAGTGCGTAGTTAATTATGACACTTAACAATAATTTCCATAATCATTCAGCTTGAACAAATGGCAATTGGCAATCTATACTATACTTCATATGTACTGTTGTCAGCTTAATGCACGATTCATTAGAACTACCAATCACTATTTAGTGCTTAGAATTTAACCTATGTTACATGGACTCTTTATTTTACCTCAAGTACCCGTGTCGGATCCTTGAACACTCGGACATGGGTACAATACTTGGACATTTCATTTTGGGCTAAAATCTTAGTAATTTTCCAAAAAAATAGCCAAGTCGGACACTTGGACACGTATCCGTGTCGGACATGGGTATAAGAGTCCAGGTAACATAGAATTTAACTTCTTCAAGCTAAATGAAATCTTATGCATGTAATTGTTTAACATGAAACAAAAGGATCAAAAATTCATCATGTAAATACAAAATATCATTCCCCATCAAAATAAGATCAAAACTTTGTAATCCAATATGAATACACTATAATATGATTCCTAATTAATGGGAAAAAAATCAAAACTTCAAAAAACAATTAACCCTTGATTCCAATGTTCAAATTCAAATTATATAACTTCACTAATTCAGTAATTTATAGGGAAAATTTAAATAGTTTTCTATGTTAATCAAGCAATAATTCAACCTCACATTCATTAGTATAAATTAAAATAGGATCAACTAGACATTCTTTCATACTGTTACATTGATTAACGCACTGCACTTTTCACTGCCAAAACTAACAAAAGCTGATTGATTAAGAAACATGCAATAGATAATAATCAATTAAACTAACGAAATCATCACCCCTCTAATAAAATTACAGTATCATGCAATTTCTTCAATACAATTACATTCAACCCAGAAAATCTAAGAAGCATAAAACAAATCTCATTCCATTAATTAACGCAAAAGAAGAGTGAAAAACAAGCAAACCTGTAATCCAAGAAATCCAAACGGAATCAAAATCAACAGAGAGCGAAACAGAAATCTGCTCGGGCTGAAACCCATTCACTCGGCGTTGAACCCTAGGATCATCATCAGGCAAATCGACTGCATTGCCACGTAAGCTGACGTCATACGGCATGGTGACGGGCTCGAACGGGCCGTCCAGGGTCGTCGGGATCCTCGCTTCGGAGGAGAGAGAAAGTAACAAAAATGAGAAAGCTACATAAATTAACGCCATTGTTGTTGTCGTTGAAGGAAATTAAATGGTGATTTTTTGATCAAATTGTTGTGATTTTGCATTGAAAATTTAAGAGCTTTTTTTTCATATTTTGTATGGCATTGTTTTTGTTAATTAATGGAAGTTGTGATTTTGTGAGGCGGGGAAATTGTGAATTTGTTTAAATAGAAAGGAAAATATATATTATTTAAAAAAAAAGCGGTTTAATTAATTAATTATTTATTTATTTATTATTTCAATCTAACCAAAAATAATAATATTGTAATTAAAAGGAATAATAGCATATGCTTCCTTGAATGATAGGATATTCTACCAAGTATCATTAGGAAAGCTATGGCATTATTTAGTTGATTAACAAAGGAGAGTTAGGAGTTAATTTACTGCGTGTTTTGGATAATTTTACGTGATAGTTAGATTATATTGTCTTTTATTTTAAAAATGTCGTGTATAACAAATCACGGAGTATATCCTAAGATACATATCTTCATCGATCGAGATGATGTTATTATCTATCATTATATTTGCAATTACTAATAATAATGTTTGATAGTGTTGGTTTTGTTTCGATGCAATAAACAACCTTAAGAATGACCTTAGGATGGTGAAATGCTTAGACAAAGAAGGTAGCATGAGTCTATGCATAGACTTAGCCGACTTGCGTTTTTAACACGTAAGAATTGAAGAGGTGATATGACCCTCGATCCACTTAACTTGGAGAGAAGCTCTGACAATCTAAATTACGTACTACGGAGTATAAATGTACTTTTTTCGTTCTCTTTTAGTCACATTTAAGCTAAGATGCATAATATTTAAAGAGAGAAAAAAATAATGAAACCTACAAGAGAAGTAGAGAGAATACATTAATTAAATTATAACAGAAGCGATAAATGCAAAGATAAACAAGAAACATGACACACAAATTTACGTGGTTCACCAATAATTTGTCGGCTACGTCCACAGGTAGAAGAGAGAGACAATATTATTGATTTGAGGAAAGTTTACAGAGTACAGAATAATCACTAGGTTACGGCTGCAAGGAGTATATATAAGACTCCTAAAACAGAAACAAAGAAAACTCAAGAATAGGCCCAAAAGCAGAAAACCCTAGCTCAACAAAAACAAAGAAAATCCAAGAATGGATCCAAAAGCGAGACCCTCGTACAAAGTTATACAAAGTGGGASTACGACATACAACAAATTYAAAGCACCAAARTAACAATAAAAATAAYGTACTTGTAAATAATTTAAKTCTTCCAAAATAGAAAAAGAMGCAAGTAAAAGAGAACGAAGGAAGCAGATATTGAGTGGTTATACTCCCCAAATAACCGGATATTCGACATAATAGGCGAATGAAGTATGTCAGAGGCTCAGAGTATCCAGTGTATTCTTCTTGTTTGGCTCTGAATATTTTTTACTTGCATTATTTTTTAATTGCATTATTGTTTGTTATACTGTATCAGTATATTTCTAATTTTTCTGGGGGCTAAATTTGAGCCATTTGTGCCAAAACAACCCATTGTTGCCGCCCACAGTTATCAGTAGGCAACCCATTAACGGACGCACGCCGGATTAACGATAAATAAATTTTGTAAAATGGTATAAATCTTGTGATGTATGTCAAAATCATGTTTTACTAAGAAGGGTTTCCTTTTCTTTTTTCGCTAGTTCGATAGTATGGTGGCATCTACCCCACTCATAGGACCGAATGATCGTAAATGAGATAGATTTCAAAATCATGTACGAAGTATGATAGATTGGTAGTATTTTATGTGAATTATAAAGAATTTGTTTGTTAATATTAAAAAAAAAATGATGAAGTATCTCTATTATACTAGAGGGAGTCATGGTGTCCACGTGAAATTGTCCCGCTTTTTTATACACTAATTAAAAAAATACTTACACATAATATTGCTAACTAATTTATAATTAAAAGTTTAGTGTGTATCTTTATAAAAAAAAAGTCTAATATGTATATTTATTAAAAAAAAAAAAGTCTGATGTGTATGAAGAAGTTTATGAACGCATTACGRACACAAAAGACTAGTTTTAATCTACAAAGCTCGAAAATCTCAGAGATATAACGTTTCGTGAACTTGGAACTCGGAAACCTCTAGAAAAATTCATTTCCATATGTAATGTTTTCATGCAACTAAAACATCCTAAATATATTCCATTTTTCAATTTCTTTTTAATGCAGTAAAGTAAATATTTTAATTTATAGGACATAAATATTTTAATTTATAGGACATTGCACCCAAATTTGCTAGTTTTTAACACAATTTAATAATTTTTCTCGGTAAAATCTTTAGTATTTTTAGCTATTGCTATGGTTTCCCCCGTTTCCGAAACTCAAAGCGTTTCCGTGTCTGTGATAACTCAAATTGTTAAAGGCACATTGGGTCAATTTGCCAAAGCTTGATACCAGCGACAGTCCAATTGGTTTCATTGGACATTGGGCCTTCGAATTGTAATTGGGCCGTTAAGCCCATTTTTATGGACTGTATTTGTTTATAATTGGATCACTTGAATAATGTGTCCTTTTCAAACTAGTACGGTAATGAACGTTATCCAAGTGTTTTAGAGGGGCCTACAAAAYAAAATCCAAGTAGCACGTGACTGCATTTAAAATGTAAGCTACTGGCCTACTGTTAACAAGAATGAAATAATGAATTGAATTGACCCACTTATTATAAAGCGTAAAATCAATTGATTGGTGGTGTAGCGGTGATTGAGACTGTACCTAATAGTGAGGATGCGTGTTTGATTCCCAACAACAAGATTCGGAATGGAACTGGAAGGTAACCATTCAAAATTGAGTCTCGAATCCGAATTAGCACAAAGGATGAACCGGATAGATATATCAAAAAAAATTACTTCCTTCGTTTTTTTAAATTGCCCAAATTTGACAATTTCACTATTCACATGAAGCACTTTGACCAAGTTTTGTGCTTTACACATAATGAAAAATAATAATCAAATGGGATCGCATTAGATTTGTTTCGTTAAATAATATATTAATATCTAGTTTTTTTATAATTTTCATGAATCATAATTATAGTTATTCACGGTCAAAGTTGTGTTTCGACAAATGTGTTTTGTTGACGGGACATCTAAAAAAACGAAAGAAATATAAAACATAAAAAAAAGTAAAACAAATGGTAAAACGACAACTCGAAGAAGGAATTTTGGGCATCTCTATGAGGCTCCCCCCCGCTCCCTTTGACCTCGACTGTCACCCAAACTCAATTCTATATTTATATTATCCTTCTAATATCTTCTGTAATAAAGTGGTGAAAAGACTAATCCAATATTTCCTAATATCATTTTTCTAGGTTTTTTTTTTTTTTAAAGGAT
Source organism: Bassia scoparia (assembly GCA_008642245.1). NCBI lineage: Eukaryota > Viridiplantae > Streptophyta > Magnoliopsida > Caryophyllales > Amaranthaceae > Bassia > Bassia scoparia. The sequence continues at coordinate 97,899 of SNQN01000106.1, forward strand.
GATGACTACCTGTTTTATCGGAGTTTAACTCTCGTTACATATGGATTTAGCTTTGGTTGTACACTTGGTTTATAGTAGGTGAGTTTTTAAACAAGTGTTTATGTATATGATGAGACTTAAAAAAAAAAGTCTTCGAGGAATCTTTTGAGTAACATCAGTTGCTTACCTCTTGATGCGACTCTAGTCGATATCTTTTTTCTGTTCTATTTACTTGTTCTTTAACTGTGAGGGAGTACAAGAATAGGGAGGGGTACAAGGGTATTGGAATTTGTGACTTATTATAATTAGTAGACTTTTAATAACTTTAATTGTTATGAATATTGACAACGTCTTGGCCTAGTTGATAAAATTCAGGATTTGTGTAAAATAGATTATACAATTGAGTCTCTCACTCTCTCATATGCTCTTACCTTTAATAATAAGGCTGAGCAAAGACATCGAGAGAGCGGTATTAGTACAAGATACTATCTTGATTAAGGAAAAAAATGGTACAAGTTTTTAAGAAGTAGAAGACGTTATAATTGTACGGAAAAAAGTTAGTACTTAGCATGAAAAGTTTACCGTACTTTTTACCCAATTAAACAAGTCTAAATATAATGTCTTATCAATTATCATAAAATTATTTTCTTATAATAATAAAATATTCATAGTTACTTTTTTTTTTAATTGGAAAATCTAATAAAGAGGAAAGATGATAATAACCCAATGAAAGTGTAAAAGCCAAATTAAATCAAAGGTGGAAACACAAGAAGAAACAAAGTACAAGAAGTAGCAAATGGTATGAAACAAAGTAAATCTTGGAGTCATTCTTTTTTTTTAAAAAAAATAATAATAATTTTTTTTTTTTTAAAAAAAATGATTATTCCCCTCAAAGCAGGGAAGCATGCCCACAACTTTTGCTCTAATTCCCAGAAGATCAGTACACTTGGTGGAGGACCAAAACCCAAAACCCATGTTCAACCACCATTAGCTTCCATTTTATTTTGTCATATTTCTTGGAATAATCTTATATTTCAACTAATTATTGTTTATTTCACCAAAAAAAAAAAAAAACACTAATAATTGTTTAAGCTAATTACCACTATTCATAATGTCTACTTGTCTAGTGGGCTACAAGTGTGATTAACTAGTGATTGCTCCAAAAAAAAATTGAGTCATTGTGTTTTTCTATCATTAGAATGTGATTGAATGAAAGCTAATAATAAATCAATAATTATATGTTCCATTTTGTTGAATGAACACAATTTTTAATGATTCCACTCTCTCATAGAATAAGGGACTCTTTGTATGGCATGTGAGACTATTTAGGGTTGGATAGTTTCAAGTTCAATTCAATGAAATCCGGTAATAGGTCAGTCTCTTTCATCATGACCTAAAGTCCTAAACTATTAGGTTGATATAGGACAATCATAATTTTGGGTTTGTAATCGGTATCGAAAAGCAAGTTATTAAGACCGACAACTAAGTTTACCTATAAGATTTTAATCTTCAAAGATCAAATTAATAATAATAATTCCTCCGTTTTCGAAAGCTTGTAACAAAGTAATATTTTATCTCTCACAAAAAATACCCCTTTGTTGCAAGCTTTCGAAAACAGAGGAAGTATTAGATTTCATATATTTAGGTATCAAATTGATAATACTTGCATGATCATTTTAGCTTCATATAAACCAAAAACAAAGAAAAAACCAAGGCAATTGCTAGACTAGTAGTACATGATCATCTCACCATTTGCCATCATCTACCTATGACTACCGAATTTAGGGTTCCGGCGAATTCAGTGACATTTCAACACAATCTGAGGAAAGCTTTAATTGTGACAAATATACATATCAAAGTTCTTGCCAAATGCCAAACAAATGACTGATGCCAAGATATAATTCTTTCTTTTCATTCCCTCCTAATTAAGCAACATCAAGTAGATACATCAAGAATTTTGTATTTTCATTAACCAATAAAATAAACATGTACAAACATATTACTAAAATGATCAGGGACACAAAAGAACTAAGCTACATATATGTYTGTAATAGGCTAAAGAATACCCTAACATAGTAGCTCCCCGAACAGCCAAAAGATTTGCGCAAAAAYCAGCWCCCAATCTTGCGACAACTGCATTTTTCATACACCAACACTTGCATGTGTTGTGCATTTGTGTARTGCATAAAYGATCAAAATTAACTTGATGTTGCATAATATGCTGAAATGATACGGAGGAGCCATGGAAAGGGAACGGCTTAGCATTCCTCAACCTTTTGTTCTCATAATAGTGATGCTACCTTTTCCTCCTTGGGTGGGGATTTTGGTTTTACCAACAACAGGTTTTCCGGTAATGGCTGAAGTAGGGTAAGCATGATCTTCCTCTACTTGCTTGGGCTTTGATGGAGGTGGGGTAAGTATCCGCTGATTAATATCCTTAAGAGTTACATCYCCACTAACTCCGCAAGGCTTAATGAAATCAAAYGGATAAACAACAGAAGCAGCAAGTTTTGTTGGCGTCTTCATGTATGATTTCCTACCTGAGTTACAAAGCAAGCAACTTTTATTGGTTTCACTTGTAAGAAACAGATTATAGATGGGAATTGAATGCCACAGAAACTATAGACAAGAATTTAACTCCTATCATATCCAAATAATGCCTTTATAAACGAGTCAATGAGTGCAGAACAGAGAGAAAACACAAAATGAAAATACCTTTGAAAACGATATTCCGAGAACTTTTGACTTGTCGTTGAGCCATACTCGGTTCAGAAACAGTTGTGTCATCACTAACCTCTACAAACATGAAATCTTTGTTTATCAGCAAATTTCAGGAACAAAAGGCATAAACAACCATAAACAATGTCATATAGTACAATTTTTTACTTTAGGCACACCTTTATAACCAATCTCAAAATCCGATGTATCTAAAGCATTCCTGCATTTCAAAGACATCAAAATTCAAGTATAATGAGAAACAAAATTCCCCAAGAAAAAGAAAACTAATTCGACAGACTTTGTGTAATACATACCCATCATCAGAGCTAACATTCATGTCAACATCGATAAAGCAATCAGCAAGCCAAGCTTCCGATTGAGCCAAATCCTCAAGGCACAAATCCTCTATATGATACATTGTCAATATAAGATGCCTTGAAACAAAACTTCTAACCATATATTAATCACATGAAAAATTGACAACAGATGCAAACCTTGTAAGCAGGCTTCCCACTGTGACATATCAGGTAGAATATCAATGTCATCGAATGAATCCATCCTTTCCTGTCAAAACGAAATGCTGCTGGATTAGACATATCCAGTTGTGACAGAAGCTTCAATCTCAAATTCTCAAGTAACAAACCAAACTCTTAGAGATGCAAATAGAGATACTAGGCTTTCTAAGTGTCAAGGGAACAAATGATTCATATAAAAGGATAATTTGGATGGATGAAGGATCATAACAAGTTATATGTGGGCAWAATACGCGTTTACTAAAAGGAGTACGGAACAAATAGATTCCAGTGAGATCTTACGAATAACCTAATTTGTCACAACATCACATAAGGCAAAGTTCGAATCCAACAAATGCGGTTCCATCATAGATTAACAACTATAAAAAATCAATCWCCAGATCGAAATCAACCTTAGATTTGAGAAATGAAGACGAAATATCATTCACAGTCTCATCAAAGTCTAGCACACGCCGCCGCTTTACTTGAGAAGTGTACTCTTTGTACTCTTGAGGTGTCTTGCTCATAATCTCTGAAATTAACAATTATATAAACTTAAACTGACTATCAAACACAAAGGTTGTCCATTAGAAAAAAGTTTCAAGTCACGAACAAGAGAGTTCCTCACCAGAATTATTAAAATGGTAAACCAAGTCGCCACAAGCCTTCACCGGAGTTGTCTCCTCAAGCATGTAGGAAATATCATCTTCATTTTGAATCACACTCACACCATTCAACATACATTTGGCCATATCTGCTATGAAGCTAACTGAATTAATACCACTAGTTTCATCAAAGAAGCAACTCATTCAATGCGAATAAATGACAAAATCAAGGACTCACCGCGATTTAAATCTCTCTTAAGACTGTAGTCACGCCCTTGCCATTCCCGTGACTCCCTGGATAGAGTTCACACAAAAATACACTAACATAAGAAACGTTTATTCAATTAAATGAAGCAATTCAACAACATTCCAACACTCACAACACAATACTATTGAGAACAAATGAAGTGCWACTCCAAAATCACAGCAATCAACTTAATAGTTTCGTGTTCTTCACATWGCAATTTGCAACTACCAAATTTTTTTAACAGAAATCATGATGGCAACACTGATGCAAGTTTACATACATATAAYAATGTCATTGTGAAAATCTAAAAGTGAAGAAGCAACACATAAGACGTTYATTGATGTATCCAATTTGCACATTTCCCAATCTAATGCAACACTCATAAATCTGATGCACATTATAGATTAGCATGCAATCAATGACCTAACCCAAAGCAAATTCAGATGCAACAACAAAATGAAGAAAAGGGCAAAAMCTCACTACAAAATGAAGCAAATTCAGATGCACAAACTACTGCCCATTTGACAAATCCACAATCAACAAACAATTCATCATCAAACACTTCACAAAACTGAAGACAAAAACTCAAGAAACYCAACAAGAACTTATACAAGTAATTAAGCAWTAAAAGAGTGAAAATTTCACTAACCAAACCAAAACCCAGATACTGAAACTAATTATGTGAAMTCAAGCAACAACAAAAACAAAACAAACCCAGAAAAAAAAAACGTTTAGAATCAATGTATATCAAAGCCAAAAAGGCAAACACTTTTTTAATCAGAATTAATTATTGTAAAATAAATAATCAACCCACTAATTAAAAAAAATAACCACCGTTAACACTTAACACATCACATTCAAGCAAAAACCCAGAAAAAATAAATCACAGAAACTGCATTCCCTAACCATCTACCATCAAACATCAACCCAACACAAAAAAAAAAAACAACAATCAAAAATCAAGATACAGTAAACATACTCCTCTTTTTGATAATCCATAACCCAAAAGACTGCTTTTTGACCCCAAAATTCACAATCTTACAACTTCAAAAATAGCCGTTGCAAGTGATTTTATGAGACCAACTTCAGTTCTAGTATCAAACAATCAATTTATAACACACCCAAAAATCAAAAAAAGGAAAATATAATAAATTAAAGGTGAAAAAAAGGGAAAAAAAATAAAACCAGAAAATAAAAATGGTTGAGATTTGTGCAGTAGAAGACTATGAAATGAAACGTCGTGACTCTTCACTTTCTCTCTCTCTCTCAAACTTCTTCCCCTTTTCTGCGCTAAATTTTCTCTCTCTTATGCTTTTTATTTATTTTGTGAATTTATTTAATTTTTTTGGAGGGTAATAAAAAGTATTTTTGCGGGGGATTTTTATTTTAGTGGGTCAAAAGGCCGTTACTTCGAGGGTGATTAGTGTAATAATAATAATTAATTAATTAATTTTTTTGAAGGAATTAATTAATTAATTAAACTAATAATTAATTAGCTTTTGCTTTTATTTTTTTTTTTACCTTTTTGAGGGAGTGAATCTAGAGATTTTCTACCCTATTTAGGGAATTTCTTTTTGTCATGCCATTAAAGTTTGGCTAAACAAATCAAATCAAAAAATAATTGTATTATAGAAAGGGATTTTCTAATGTCTATTCATGGCCATGTTATAAGAATATGTTGATTTTGTATTATTGATACAATTATTATATTCATGAGAATTTCGAAGAATTTGTAAATTTTATCAATGACGTGAAYTTCATGAAACTGAAAGTATTTATAGTAGYATTATTTATTGATATTACTACAAAAATAATCCACTTCCTTTGCTTTTATATAAGTGCGGAAACATAATTATTTGTGTGTGTAAATAAAGACACSTATGGAGAATTCAGCTAAGTGAAACGCGGTCTTCGTAACTGAATGTAAACAATAAAGCCGTTTCATAAATAATGTTCTGTAACAAAATTGTGTTGTGTCATATTTCGTGTCAAGTTGACATGCCTAGCATTATTTTTTGTTATATTAACCCATCAAGGGTATATTATTTTCGTTATCATAATTACGGACATTCCTAAATCTACTCGATGGGTAATTTAACCACGTATACTAATCGAAACATTAAAAAACAATTAAACAGGCGAGTTGAATTTCACTTACTGTTACTCTCTGTTTAGAGGTGTCTAAAAACCGCTAGATAGACCAAGTATCGTATTGGGATCCTCTAAATTTGCAAATGGTAGAGTTGGTAGTGTTGTGAGAGGGAGAGTGTTATATTTTACTTTTATTTTTGGGAAGCAAAATTATTTTAGATTTGTAGGGTYTAGATTTGTTGAACTCTACCAACTCTACCAAGTTAGAACTCTAGAGAATCCCAACCCCCACGTATCATCCGACACAGTTCCCGATAAACATAAATACACAATAGCTAGGTGGGATGATGGCAGGGGCACCAGTGCACCACCTCTTTTATCCACTTTGGTTGTCCTCCAAATTCTGAGCCATACAATACTTTACTCTCCTAAATTACTAACTAGAAACAGTTTGAAAACAGCTTTTATGAACCCAACACTTTGAACTTTCAAAGCCTTCACCTAATGTGTGACTTTTGCTTGGGTCTCTCTTTACCACTTTATTGCCTGTTTGTATGACTTTGTTGTAGAATTGAATTGGCTATGAATGCTTTTATGATTTCACACATCATTGCATGATGTTTCTGTTTTTTTTATGGTGTTCATAATAACTTTGGTCTAGTTATGAGGAAATTAATCTTCTTTTTAATTGAATTGCGAGTTGTTGCGACGATAATGATGTGAGTGGAATGCGACCGAGGCTTCGCTTGTAAGTATTACTTGGTCTTCCTTTTTCATTCCCCTCCACCACCATCGCGTTCCAAAGAACATTTGTGTAGATAATTGGAAGTAGACGTACAATTGCACACGTAATAGAAGTCGATTCTAAGGGTGAATTCAAAACTCACTTATCTATTCGTTATATAATGTCGGGTAATGTGTTAAAAAATGACATTCACGATTCATAGGATCAAAAAAGTAGGTGTCTATGCCTATATGAGATGCAAACTCCGAAAATCAGAAAGCTCTTGAGCTCATTTATTCATCTCCGACTCGAATCTTGATAGGATCCTTCACTTTCTTTGTCTTTCAAGAATCCAAGGAATGCAAGAAAACCAAAAAAGAAGAATCCTCCGCTATAATTTCCTCCACCACCACCYCCACCGCCTCCACCRCCGCCATCATCACGAGGTGGGAGCCCTGTTCCACCGTCATCAAGCTGCGGTGATTTCTCTTTACCTATAAACAAATTCGAGAGGAGTCAAAGAAACTTTTTTTTTTTTTAAAAAAAAAGGGACCAAACGAGTTTTTTTATAACAATAGAAACTCTCATCATATTCGAGGAGTGTGACACACAAATGACACAAATAAAAAAAAATAAGCCACATATCAAAACTAGGAATCTTGACTGACTACGAGACTATACTTCAAAGATGCTCATGCTTCTTTTCATCCATCATTAATTCGTTATTCGTCTTAGCTAAAACACAACAATGAACATATTACTAATTCCAGAACACCTATCCAAATAGTGCGCCGCACTCGGCAATTCAGYGAAATGGAAAGATGAAAGGCTTACCAGGTGCATGTGAAATTACAGAGACTGGCTTCTCTACAGTTTGAGTCTGTCCTTCCGCTCCACATCTTGCATTCTGCAAATGCAAGAATATCGGAAGATCTTGTTAAGCACGTAACAGACATACAATTCTATAAGAAAATATGTTCAGAGTATTTTCAACCAAGACTCAAGAAGCAAGAACTCGAAAACTCTAAAGCAAAAGTACGGGTGACGTATAGTGCCAGACAGTGCTGAAGCACACAACTATATGAGAAATGAAACAGGCACAAAAAGCGTGCTCTTAATCATTTGCAATTCCCCCTCCGGCCCTCTCCCATATGCAGTCTGGTGACTTCCCTAGCTCGTTATATAAAATACCTCCTCAGAAAATACTAACACAAGATGATATTTCTGTGCTTTGCACATGCCACAGTGAACATCTCATTCAATTAAACAAAGACCTAATTTATTGACAATTTTCAATGTAGAAGTAATAATTTTGTTTAACATTGGTTCACAGGTTGTACAAACTACAAAGGTCACTAAACCAAGTCTCCCTGCTCCCATGAACTCAAAATGCATAGACGTATGCAATACACCACAATTGTATACAACTATGCAAGCCAACAATAATTAATTCGTTGAGCTGCTGGGAAAGCCCATCTTCTTTACTATAGTGATTCACAGGCATTATATTCACAAACTCACTTAATATAGCGTACAAGACGTATCCCACAATCTATATGACAGTGCAAGTCACTTAATCTGTTCAAAAAGCCATCTTCCTTGCTAAAGAGACTATGTGGTATATTCACAAACTCACTTAATATATATACAAAATGACATCCTATAATTTTAGTGTGCACCACACTGCTCAATCAACCCTACATTTACTAAGCAGATCTTTCTATGCATGGTTATTGGTTAATATTTCACATACAACTACTAGAAAATTTTCTATCATTTACAGACCATTGTATTTAGAACTTATCACAAAAGGAATAGAAAAATGGGAAAAACTAGGAAAAGACTAGGTTTTGGCAAAAAGGCTTACAAGAGCAGCTGCGCACACCACAGACGCAGAAAGCCCTCTGGTTGTTGAAATTAATCTCTGACGATGATCTGAATACAATGATAGCTTGCCACGCCTAGTTAACTGTTGTTCACTGTTCAAATGGAATGACACCTTGCCAAGACCCGTTACTCCATGGTTACAATGCTTCAATGGGCCCCTTCTAGGAAGCTCAAACCTCACTGTTCAAAATATAATATGTATATTATAACTAACATATAATAAGCAGAAGCCATCAAGCCAAGCCATCTACAAACTTTTTTCTACCAGCAAAGACCACAGAAGGCTGCACCTCAAAAAGTGGCTGTGAATACTAGACAACTAGACACTGTGAAATACTTGTACGCAATGCTAAATCCCATATGATTCAGCTGCTATATCCCCATAATGCTAAATCCCATATGATTCAGCTGCGAGATCCCCATATAAAAGTCAAACAAAAATTATACCGCCTCAGAGTATATAGATGACAGAACTCCCGAGTAATCTAGAACACTTTATCTTTGAAATAGTAATACTTAGTAAAAAGGAAGAGAACAGTGCTATGCAAGTGATACAACCATAACCAAACGCACCTACAATTTAATTCAATAGAGAATTTTTTTAGGTAATACAAGCCAGATTCATAGGCAGTATATATAATCAACATACCATGACAATCCGTAATTATGAATTCAGCTGACAGATTTCAACAAACATAGCCACATAATAATCTTATCCAACAAACGAAACATAAAAACCCTGATGACTCATGAGAACATTTTACACCATAGACTTGGGCAGACAAGAGAAGAAGTTCAAATACCTGAGGGTAACAACACTGCAGAAACACTGGAAGTAGCATTCAATGAAGAAATTGCCATTTCTTAATCATCAACTTTAACCTAGACAATGACACACCAATATAAACGTTAGCAAAAGAAATTAACCAACATAATTAAACATTTAAACATCACACTTCAAGAGATGCACAAAATGAGAAGGGGTGCTGGAAAGGACTAAGCTTCCATGGTTATGTATGCCCCCAACAATATGCACAAGAAGCAATTGAAGCAAGGGATCATATCATATGCCACATAACTTGGAATACAAATATTCCAAGTAAAATCTCTGTATTGTACATCAAATTTGGTTGAATTTAAAGACAGAAAATCGGCTACTTTGGGGTGTAACTTCAAGCATAAACCATCTTAAGACAGTATATATATTATTAAAATAAACTGGCCTCTATCTAAAGATAAACCGGTGGTATACGAAGGCGTAGCTACAACCTAGTGCCGAAAAACTGTTTCACGGTTGAATTCAAGTTGTCAATATCCTAAACATCTCGTAGTGCAAACCGAAGTTATTCACACTCATTTACAATTCGCTCCAACAACTAAGAACATCACAATCTTCAATCAACATAATGAAATTATACAATTCATCAAACTTATTTTATGTATCTGATTAAGTTTATCATAAGCAAAACCACAAACCTAAAGTACAAAGTACCAAATACTCGATAATCATCGCAATCACAGTTAGCTCCATTAACTTATTCCTCCTCTAATCTTCCAAGTGACGAGCAACCAAAATGATTCCAAAAAAACAAAATTTGATCGCAACTCGCAAATTGATAAGACTCCGAATGCTCAGCGAGTGCAACTATATGCTCACAATTTAATTGACAATAGCAATTGATCACAAGCAGTAGATAGCAAACCGAACATCAAACAAAAGATAACAAAACAGAATAACTCATATGAATGTTCAACATCATGAAACAAGCAACATTAACGAAAAATCAGAAAGATATACATAAAAACAATCGAGATTGTGCAATAAAATCGAATCCAGGAGAAAAAAAAAACACAGGCTCAAATTTGGAATTATGAACTTAATTGCCAAAATTGAAATTCGAGAATTCAAATTAGGGCAAAAATAATGCACAACAAATCGAATCGTGAAATACCTGGAAATTGATGAAGACGAAATCGAAGAAGGAACAAAAGAGAGGACGACGGCGATTCCTGAGTCTCTCTCCTCTGTGGGTAACGGGGTAAGGTGAGGAGTTGCCGAATGAAGAAGGTAACTCCTCGAAGGGTCTTCTGGTGAACGACCGACTTATACAAATAACATTTTGCGAGGTCGGTTAACAATTTTGTATTACTCCAAAAAAAATTAATCTATTATCTGATAAAAGAAAATTTAATTAATATTGCGATGATATAATAATGTGATATTTTTTATATGGAAAATAAAACTTTTAAAAATATAAAGTAGGGGTGTTTATCGATCGAGCTTTGCTAAGCTCAGCTCGTGTTCGTTTGAGTTTTTTTCAGTTCAAGCCGAACTCGAAAATTGACGAATCTACTTTGGATCGAGACGAGTTTTGATCAAATGTTGACTGAGCTTTTTAACGAATTCTTCACAAACATGTTCTACTAAGTACTTCATATTATTTTAACAACCTTAATCGAAACATGGAGTATGTTTGTATTGGCTTGTTCCCCAAAAGTATTACTACTTTTTTTTTTTGGAAAATCCAAAGTATTACTACTTTGGCGGAGCTCGATGTGTTTTAATAAAAATCTCATGCTATCTTCCTTTCAAAAAAAATTATTGGTATTTGTTTTCCCGTTAAATTCGTTGTGTATAACCCCATAATTTATTGTTTTTTAAATGTAAAACAATTATTGAGTTTGTTCACGATCTTTCTAGTTGAGCTTGTCATATTTCAATCCGGCTCGTTAAGATTTTGAGCTAAGTTTCAACTCGAACCGAGACACAACGAGTCAAGCTTAGATCGAGACGAGCTCGAACTGTTCACGAATAGAGCTGACTCGTTATCACCCCTACTATGGAATGTTATATTGTTTCATTAAGGTTGTTATATTAATTTTGCATAAAGTTTTTTAAAAAACAAAATCGCAAAAATTCCTAATGATCATAATAATTGAAAAATATGTAATAATAATAATAATATGACAACTTATTTTGTTAATGAACAATTGTATGTGGCAAAAAGAATCTTACACCAGGGTGTATGATTCTCGTCGTACACTAGATGAACGACGAATAATTAAAATAGATGAACAACTGAAGAATTTACATGAACAGTGGTACAAATGACCATGATTATATTTTTCTTTAAAAATTAATATTGTACAACAAAATGATCATTAATTTTGTAATGTTCATTGTATTAACATTCAAAAGTATAATGTATCTGATGTGCGCCATACACCTTGGTGCGTAATCTACTAATTGGTTTTATGTCAAACTTTACCTGAAAACATTACATTCCATTTATTTGAAAGAACATGCCTTTAGTTCACTTTTTTCGGTAAAAAAATGGAATATATCGATCATGGAAATGAAGATCTTGCCTAAAATTTAGGGTATTGTTATTTCTCGCCCCGTATTAATTAAAATCGTCCCAAATTCACCAACATTTTTCCCAAATTACCCATATGACAACAACCACATACCACAAGTCAACTACTCATCCAAGCCCGACAGCCACCCATAACAACCAACCCTAACCACTAGGGTTGAGCAAGATCGGGTACCCGGTCATTTTGGATGGAACCGGAACCGACCGGTTCCTAATAATTGGAACCAGTACCGGAACCGGTTGGACCGGTTCCAAAATTTTTAGAACCGGAACCGGTTACCCGGTTAGATTTTTTTTTTTTAAAAAAAAAATAAGTAAAAGACAAAGTTTATCCTAGCTAATTTCATACTTGTATATGTGTATTTGGCCACAAAAATACATTGCTTTATACAATAGTATTTCAAGTTTCTATAGTTTATATAATTTGGGTTTTTTTACCTTAACAAATGTATTTTAATAAACTMAAAAGTCATAACCAGTTACTTGGTACTGGTTATAAAACCGGTGGTGCCGGATATCCGGTACCGAAACCGGTACCACCGGGTACCCACTGGGYACCGGTTCCAAAATTTTTGTACCCGGAACCGGTCACCACCGGTTCCTCATTTTTGGAACTGGAATCGGTACCGATCCAATCTGTTCCGGACCGGTTTCAGGTACCGGGCCGGATACCCACTGTTTTTGCTCATCCCTACTAACCACTACCCATCCTAGCCTGACTGCCACCCATCCCAGCCCCAGGCCATCACAACCCACCCTAACCACAACACACCATTGCAACACCATTGTCACAACTCCATCTCCCCTACTTCTAGGTTGCACCAAAATGGATACGGATACGAACACGGACACGACACCGGTACGAGAAAACGTCAACTTAAAAATAGCGGATACGTGGACACGAGAATAGTAATATAATAAACATATCAAATTGAAGATAATTTTACAAGCTTGCATTTAATATAGGTAAACCAGCATTTTAACAATATCACTCTCATATAAAAATTGAAATAAGTTAGATGTATGCGATGAAAATGTTTAAATTTAAGTGAAACAATGTCAAATAATTCTAACAAACCAAACAAATAAGTGAAGGATAAATCAGCGATCGGCGAATAGTCAAGAGCGACGTAAATGACGAGAGAAAAGAGAAGTTCTTGGAGCGACCTAAATGAGGAGAGAGAAGAAGAATTCCATTGGTTTGGGTTAATTTGGTGAGTTTTGTAGGAGAAAATAATATAATAGAGGTTAGAGTTTTAAATTAGAATAGGAGATAACAAGTCTTGTTCTCGAAAACGTGTCCAACACGTGTCCATAACGTTTCCTATCCGTGTCCGTGTGTCCAAAAATATAATAAAATTAAAATTGGATACGTCCTTTTGTGTGTCGGACATAGATTTATGCGTGTCCGAGGAGTGTCCGATTCCGACACGTGACACGCTATCTTGGCGAAGTGTCCGTGCTTCCTAACCCTACTTTTGAAAATTACGCAACGTCTTTGTTAGCCATCGGTGCCACAATATCCGGGTTTGGGTTAGGTGTAGGTGCCATGGGACCCGCGTCTAACCCAGTCGCAGGTGCCATGGTACTCGTGTCCAACATAAAAGTATCGCCCCAATCTCGACTCGCCCATTTTGAAGGGTTGTAAGAAAGAGAGTAAACTAGTTACCTCGTTAGAAGAGCAAGAATAAAAACAAGAGAAGAGGATGAATTATATAAAGAAAACCACTTAATCCGGTGAATTTTACTCTAGAGCTTGATGATTGTGGCGACGGGTTTTGAGCCATTGCGGGTTTCCAATTTGTTTTGTAGATAATGTCAAATTTTAGGCGGATATAATATGTCATTTATTGGTGAGCAAAATATTTGATGGGCATGAATTACTTACACCACAGAAAGTGTGCAATAATAATTCTCATACAATCTTAGTCACGACTAATTTTAAATTCCATTTTTATTTCTATAAGTCCGACCCTAATAACAATTATTGATTTTAAACATAAACATCAAGATGACATACATTACGATCACTATTGATTTCTTGATGCATAAATATTGACTCATTAAATTTGCTTCTTTGGGCAAGAAATTTAGTCACTTTTATAAAAAAAAAGGTTGACTTTTTATTGTTGACTTAAGTAGTATTTCTATTATTTTATTCATATAAATAAATTAAAAATCCTATTTCATTAAATAAATAATTGCCTTAATTTGTAATCTTGCACATAATGTTATCACATGTCGTATAATTAAAGTATTTTAATTTTAATAATTCAATAATAATTCAATAATAATTCGTATAATATTTAAGGAAAGAATTTGTCTGAGTCTTTTTAATCAGACTTGCAAAAATGGTTATCGGTGTCTGAATGAACCCACAACACCAATTTCTCACTTTCTCTCTCCTCTTCATTCACTCGTTTCATTGCATGTCTTCTTCAAAAATTCAATCAACACTAAAACCCTAATTTCAATTTGAAACCTTGCTTAGATCGCATTAGATCTAAGCTGGAATTTCATTTTGAACGCTGTTTTATGTCAGTTTGATCTCTACATTATATTAATAATTTCGAAAAGGGTGTATTTTGTTGTTTGATCGAAGAATTACAAGATGAATATATTCAGATTAGCTGGTGATATGACCCATTTGGCTAGTGTTCTTGTGTTGCTGCTCAAGATCCATACCATCAAATCATGCGCTGGTACATKTTTCTAGTTYTAAAATTTTCTTACAATCCCTAATTTTGTGTGTTTATTCCCCATTTTACGCTAGTTTGAATGTAGCTCATCTGATGTTGATTTCTGCACTATTTCATGTTTTGTTGTACCGACTGTTGATCCATGATGAGCTTTGCATTATTTTTAATTAATTTATTTTTGAGCAATTTGTGAAATTGATATTGTGGGTTGAGATTTAAAGGCTTGATGATGTTATTTTTGTGGTTTTTATGTAATGGGTACCTGAAATTAGCGATTTTGCTGAACTTGTTGTAAGTTTAGGAGATTACCTTAAAATAGAATTTGTAAAATTAAACATTAGCCTGAGGTAATTGGCATGGAATTTAGTGTTTGGCATCAGCTGACTGTTAGTCTGTTATTAGACCGTCTCGAAGTTTGGGTGAATTTTGTGTGAATAGTTGTGATGATTATACAAGGAATTTTACCAAATTCAGAGGCCATGATATGGATGTTTGTGAGGTGACTTGATTAAAATTACTTGACACTGGCTTTGATTGAAGCAAAAGATGGGTTCATTYCAATGTTTTCAAAGCTTTTAGCATTTTCTTAGTTGAGAGTCTTGAGACTGTAGGTCCGTAGGTAATGCTGTAGACCGCAGTATTTCAGATAACTATTTGTTGTAATGGCTGTAATGGAATTTGCTGAGTTATGTAGACCGCAGCATTCTGTTGAGTGTCACCTTTTGGCGTCGGTAGACATGCTCTCCTTTAGTTATCTGTCTCCTTCAGCTGAAAAGCATACGATTTATTTGTACACGGAATTTAGTATCATGCTTTATGTATTTTTCTCAGTTATCATTTGAGGTTTCTTACGCTATGTTTGGATAACAAATTAGAAGGGAAAGGGAGAGGAGAGGAATAGGAGGAAGTGGATGGAAGGGAAAGTGGAGGAAATGATAGCTCTATTTTCCCTCCAAATCTCTCCAATTTTGAAGAGATTGTCTTTATTAWAGAAGGAAGGAAAATGGATTCCTCCCCCTTCCCCTTCCCTGCCTCATCCAAACAAGGGAGTTAGTCTACCTCCCTTTCCCTTCCTTTCTTTCCATTTTATGTTATCCAAACAAAGGGTTAGAGATAACGGTCATTATTATTAAGTACAAATACACATCAATTCATCAACTCATTTACTTGACAATTATTGAAATTTAGTTATCTAGCTCAAGGGGGCCTTTGCCCTTGTTAATGTTATTCAGATGTTGTACATACAYTAAGATCAAAACTTTTATGCCGCTTTGAGGAGYAAGACCTCACATCTTACTGCTTTTTGTTAAWTTTTTCTTTGGGACCATTTTTCACGCCTTTSTTTTTCTTCTAATCCATCCACTCAAATGCAAACTAAATCAGGGCCCTTGGATATGGTTCTCACTCTCGTGATAACCTGGATGGAACTKATTGTACTGCTACTGCTTTCCTAATGRCCATTTTTATATTAGCAATGCATGTCTATATWCCTCTTTGGGCTCTGTCTTGTCATGTGAGGTGCACCAGATTGTCTTCCAGTGATAGAAGGGCTGCCTAATTCTGTGCATCAACTTCTCAACCTGTGTGTACATATTAATGTTCTAAGGATAGTAATTGAAATTAGGTTTTGTTGGTCTATACCTCTGTTCCAATATTTTTTGTACTAGTACATTTTAAAACTTGTACTTCTGTATTGTGTTTAGGTGTTTCTTTGAAGACTCAAGAACTCTATGCCCTTGTTTTTGTGACTCGCTACTTGGATATCTTTACGGATTTCATATCTGTTTACAACACCACCATGAAGTTAATATTTCTCAGCAGCTCCCTTTCAATTGTTTGGTACATGAGAAGTCACAAGATTGTCAAGAGGTCATATGACAAGGACCAAGATACCTTCCGGCACTGGATTTTGATACTGCCTTGCTTGGCATTGGCTTGCCTTCTCAATGAGAAATTCACCTTTAAAGAGGTACTGTACTTAATTCCATTTCTTTTTTATATTAATTATTAAGAATAATGACATGCATGAGTAAGGTGAAAGCTGTGGCTCTCTTATTCCTCATGTGTTCTGCTGTATAACTTTAGGTCATGTGGACATTTTCATTGTATCTGGAAGCAGTTGCTATCCTYCCCCAGTTGGTATTGCTGCAGAGAACTAGAAACATTGACAACCTGACTGGACAATATGTATTCCTTCTAGGGTATGCTTCTGTTTAATGCAATGTCACTCTTTAAATTATGCTCTTCTCTCTATCTCTCTTGTTGGTGTTAATTTTCAGCTAAGTAAATGACTTTTTTTTTGTCAAGTGCTTGATATATAATGTTCTATGTTGAATTTTGAACCTCGTCAACACTATTATGCATTCCTTAGAGAACTTGTACTGCAAAGTCATATGTGCACMWMWGGTAGCTGCAGAAACTATTGATAAAAATTATGACTAAAGTCTGYTTGTTGCTKAGTCATTCAATCCTTCAGCCATATTTAGTTKATGCAGCCTTTAGATGGGGTCTCTGGGCTTCCAATTGCTTACTATGTGTCTTCCACTTATTAATACTCCCTTYGTTTTCACTTAGTTGTTCCACTTTTTTGGGGGGATGTTTTAAAAGAGATGTTCCATTTCCTTTTTTGGTATGACTTATGTACTGTATAAGAATTACCAACTTAACCTTGCCTTTTGATGATCRTATATTCATATGGGTCTTCTGGATCTTTCTCATACTTTTTAAATGGATCACATGAGTTTTTATGGAAAGCAAAGGATAAATATAGTTTTTCTTAAACTTTGTACTTTTTATATATGGAACAATAAATTAAAAATGGASTGAGTATTATTTTAGGTGATGTTTGCATGGGGGGGTACTATGAAAAAGAAAGGCGGGTGGAGAAAGGTTGTGGATGAGCTAGATGGATATAGTAAGGAAAAGATGTGAAGAATTGAATTGACGACGCTTGCAGTTATTCTGGGGAAGTCTATAAGTCTATTGAATAGTATTAGAAAATAAAGGGTAGTTGGATTCAAACTCTCTCATGTCTAGCAAAAAACATTGGGAATCAAAGAGGTAGTGGAGAGAGCTTATAGAGGAAGGYGGTGGTAAAGAGCGATAGTATGGAGAAAGTTGGTGGTAAAGAGCGATAGTATGGAGAAAGTTGGTGATAAAGAGCGATAGTATKGAAAAAAGTGGTGGATGAGCTAGATGGAAATAGTAAGGAAAAGATGTGAAGAATTGAATTRACGATGCTCACAATTATTTKGGGAAGTCTATAGTATTAGAAAATAAAGGGTATTTGGATAGAAACTCTCTCGTGTCTAGCAAAAAACACTGGGAACCAGAGGGTTTCCCATTTCTCTCCTTTCATTCCTTTCTTAAWAATGAACCAAAATACACCTTGATTTCTATAATTCTATCTATTTTGTCTTGAGGGGCTCACACTCGAGGAATATGCGAACAAAATGCTGCATAGAGCACTGGAAGTTTAGAGAAGAGAGTGAAGTTGAGAGAAGTGAGTAGAGAAAGGGTTTATTCACGTTAGTTGCTACTATTTTTGGTGGTATCTGTGAATCTTATTCAGTGTGAGGGTCTTTCCTGAGAATGCTTTAGTGTGGTAGATCAATGGTGTAAATACTTGTCAAAGTTGGGGCCAGATGACCTTTTTTTTTTTTTCTTTTCCTTTGTAAATCTCTGTTCAGTTTTTTTTACAAAGCAATCTTGATCCTGTGTCATATAAATATTTTATAATGTTGCTACCGTCTGTATGAGCCCCCTTCAAAAAAAAAATCTGCATGCAAGTTGGTTGATTAAGCTGTTTATTGGCCATGATTGTGATCTTTCCGTTCTAATACTTTATCCGAGAGTCAACCAGATTCATTGCACTGAGGTCATGGAGTGGTAGAGATTCTTCTGTATCATGTAGTGCGTTGTGTTTTCCCTACTTCCTCCCCCATTATACTACGATTTTAAGTGATTAAGGTGGTAATGTGGCTASATMAGWAGTGATGAGACATGGAATGAGAAATTATATGGATCATAAGATTTGTGTTGATTGTGGTTAAGTAAAATATTGAAGGTGTTAGATCAGAACAACAGAACYTGCTGTAGTTGGTCTGTTGGTGCAGTGGTTTGATACTTTGATAGAGTGTTGGCGAAAGGAGCACTGAGCTAAGGGTGGTGGAAGAGGGAGAAAGGAACAGGTGATTGTCTCGTGGATCCCATGTGAATCACATCTGCTGTAWGATAATAGAATTTTATTTTACACTTGGACCAAATGCAAAAGACCAGTGTTGCTTTCTTGATGCTGGTTCCGCCTCTATGAAGCTCCTATTTAGGTAGCTAAAGCCATTGTCTTGTCCTAATCTCTTCAGTTAACTCCGGGGTTCCACTTTCTAGAGATGTGGTATGAATTCTTTTGTGGGACATTTTGCAAATTTTAAAATTTGAATCATGGCTTGTTCAAGTGAAAGTGTGAATTAAGGAAGTTGTTTTGATAGGATCCCCTGGCTTCAATAATCTGCTGCATGTAGATGAAGCTACTGGTCTTGCTGGCTTATTTGATTACCATTTGCTGCARCCTCTAATCTTCCACCCATTTTTCTGATTTGCTATTAAGAATATCTTCCCTTGGTGATGGTCTAATGGGTACCTTTGGTTTGAGTTGTACTTGTGATTAGTGTTACTTCCAACTTGTCTCTGGCTGTGGCTGAACCTTATTTGGGGCTGTGTCCCATTAGCTTGCCGGTGCTCTTGTATGCTATGGAACTAGCTTAGCTACAGCCCTATAAGCAATTATTTCAGC
Organism: Bassia scoparia; assembly: GCA_008642245.1. Classification (NCBI taxonomy): domain Eukaryota; kingdom Viridiplantae; phylum Streptophyta; class Magnoliopsida; order Caryophyllales; family Amaranthaceae; genus Bassia; species Bassia scoparia. Next base: position 117,530 of record SNQN01000106.1, read on the forward strand.
TATGGACCATCAATTTAGTTGCTGAATAAATGGTCCAATATATGGAAGCTGATATCTCATAATTTGACTTTTATTTGGGTGGAATTTCTGTGCCTTTTTTGCTTTATTTTTTTTGCCTTCCCATATTTTGTTTGATTGTCTCCTCTTCTGTAGAACCCTATGCTGCTTTAGTGTTTTGTTGTTTTATTATTTTATTATTTTAATGACCATCTCTCTTGCAGGGGATACCGTGCATTATACATCCTCAACTGGATTTATCGTTACTTCACCGAGCCACACTATATCCACTGGATACGTATGTATTCTCTCTTCTTCTGCTTGCTTTTTACTTTCCTTTTTCCTTGCATTGTTGATGCATGCATCGATGAATAGGAAGCCTTTTTCTTTCATTTAGATGTAAAACTTGATTTTTTTTTTATTTTTATAATACACTTTCGACTTTTTTTTAAGATGGAAATACAAAAGAGTCTGTACTCTTTATTTCTCTGATAACAAATCCGGGATTACATACCTCTTGAAGTAAGGATGTGAGGCAAGTTGCATATAATTGTATTCTCATGCTTCTTATGCATTCATGCAGCATCTCCTACCAGATATACCTTAGCACCTGAGTGACCATTGGTTTGCGCAAACAATGTTTAGGGTCTACTTAAATCTGGAGTTAGAATATGTATACTATATTACATTTTCTATTAGTTTTATATTTATGTGAGGGTCTTGAATTGTCAATCCAATAGATTTTATAGACATCCGGTAGGCTAGTGCTTGTGCTGGGAAGGAAACGATCTGTGCGCCTAGTGGGTACTGGGCTACTGATATTAAATTCATATGTTTGGCGTTTTCCTGTGCATGGATTCTGGAATCTATTTACTTCATTTAAACGACTGTGTTGTTTTCATTTGTTTTGACTTGACCTTCACTATTTTACTTTATTTTTCTATGTAGCCCGGTCTTTTTTACCATTCGTCGCACATTGTTGCATTTTTTGTTTTGTTTGCAGCATGGCTAGTGGGATATCACAAACATTGCTTTAGCTGACTTCTTTTTTACTACTTCGAGAGGTAATGGTGGTTATATTGCACATTTCCTTACCCCATTCAATTTGATGTTGTGTGACAAATTGCAATCTTGTTTTCATTGCAGCTGGAAAAACACAAAAAGCCCATTGCCAGCTTAGGCATTTCAATACCTTGCTGTTGCTTCGAGTTCTGGTACTTCAAGTGTGGATAACAAGTCCTGCAATGCTCGAGAATGTGTGGAATTCATGAACATGGTTTTCTATTTAGTTTAGCGGTTCCTTTTTTACTTCCCACATCTGGTCACACGTGTATTTCCTTGGGTTTTTGCTATCTCATAATTTAGTATCACCAGAATTTTTAGATTTATTACGGTCAAGAAAAGGCATTCTTTCTTTTTTTCTTTCCCGAATAGTGATACTGAACCCTATAGAATATATGAAATTCGGTCTGGATCTCTTGTAAATACTCTGCCAATCTTTTTCATTTTCTATTTGGCAAAATTTCTGTTTAGTTCGGTATACATTGGAGTCATGCTTTACAGTTGCTACCATCTTAGGTATTCCAGTTATTATCACAATCTTCAGAGGTGAGAGGTAAAAATGATATTTATGGACAGAGGATAGGAGGCAAAAGAAACAATTAATTTGTTTGTTTCTTGAAAAAAGTAAAGGTGTAATGAACAGAGAGCAAGTGTTTAGCTCTTAGTGAATATGAATCAAATTAAGCGCTACCATGTGAGCATTCTTTGCTGGTGTAAAACCAGGGTGTAGCCATGTAGTTCATATTTACGAAAGCAGAAAATAACGTATCGAATATGTAGCACTGTAGCAGGGTTGAAATTGAAAGTTGGCATTTCTGATATAGGATTTGTCCACATCCCACTAAAGGCGACCTTTGCGAATAACTGCCATCAATAAAAATTGTCCACAGCCACAAATCTTTTTTTTTGTTGACACACTGCAAAGGGTGTTTGATCCTACAAGGTTTGACACCGCCAAAAGGTGTTTGACCACTGCCAAAGAGTGTTTCCAGGCATTGACACGACACGGGCATTGCAAAGAGTGTTTTCGACGTTGATGGAGTGTGGTTGGAGAAGGAGGAGGGTGAAATAGGGTGATAATAGGGTGTGGTTGTTTCGGTGGCCGTGTAACACCAGAATCACCTTTGGCAGTGATAAACATCTTTTGACGGTGGTCAATACTTTTGGAGTGTCAACACACTTTGACAGTGGTACAACAAAGAAAGAGGATTGTTGGCTGTTGTGGACAAAAAATTTAATGATGACAGATTTCGCAAAAGTCGCCTTTTTATGAGTAAGTTGTGGACAAATTTTCCTCTGAATAGATGTTTTGGTTCACCAAAGCCCACTTATAAGTTACAACAAGTGCAATTTTTTTCTCTTCCAAGCATATTTTGACTTTTCGAGAGGGAATGCTATTTTACGGCAAAGACGCAACATAACAAATTGGGTTGTACAGGAAGCAAAATAGACATTCTTCTCCGGAAGTTGCATCAAGCTAGACAACATTAAAATGTCAGAGAAACATCAACACGGATTCAGAATTCCTATACAAGCATTTGGTGCAACTGCACCGAGGTCCAAACTACCATGTGCTCTAGTTTAAGTATTAAAAGGTTCTGAGGAAATGAAAAGCTTTCTTAATACACAATATGCGCATATCCAATAGGATTAAAGCAAGCCATAGGTATTTTTTTGTCTATGGATACAGTTAAAAGCACGACAGATCAGGCAGCAACTCTGTTCTACCCACAAGCTAGTAATACTATACTATACTAGATCATAAGCTGTGATGCAGGCTTCAGTAATGACCCCCAGTCTGGTGCAACATGGCGTCGATCTCATCACATTTCCATCTCCAGCTGAAGGAAAGTTCCACCGATCATGAAATGAAAAACGAGGAAAAGAATCATTAGTAAAAGATTGCCTTTAAAATTAAATTTCACACTATCGAAGCTCACTGCATACAAATTAGAGCAATACAATGTTACAAGCCTTTTTTTTTAAAAGTTAGAGCCGTCCACTATGCAATGTAATTTTCATTTCATAATTTTCAATGAACATTTTTCAATAGAACATAGGTAAAAAAGAAAGGAGAGTAACGAAAAAAGGATGAAAGAGATGAGCAAGAGGAAGGAAAAAGAGTGAATATTATGGCACACATAGTTTTCAAAAGGAAAATGATTACTTTCGGATGGTTTCATTCCTTGACAGAAAAACAAAGGAAAAAGTTTTCCTCCAAAACAATATATTCATGAAACTTGTATCAAATTACTAGAAAAAGAACTTGTCGCCAGCTTATAAACACAATTAACAAAGTTACAGTCCTTATAATTCCTGAAATGCTGTTTATCTTATAATATAATATGCAGTTCTTACAAGAAATGATCAAGCATGCAAAAGCAGACAAACAACATAATGGCGTTACCTCTTCAGGATGCTGAGTTCACGAAGTCGGCGAATCAAACAAGAAAGCAAGGATTCCATGGAAACAGATTTGGTCCACAATAGCACTCATAAGCTTCTTCAGAGCTGTAGTACGTTTTGGTCTAAGATACTCGTTCCTCCTTTAACAGAAAAGAAAATTTATAACCAAGGCGAAAAGACAACTAAAAGTAGAGATAGAATCTTAACCTTAGTGCATCAGATGGCAATAATTCATGCAGAGAATAATATAAAATAATTGATTCTGTAAATTCTTGTACAAGTAATATTTTTTACTCCACAACACTCATAAGATAAATAAGAGTATATGTAATCCTCTTTGCCCTTTTAGCTTTTCTATGCAGTACTCATTCATAAACATGCAATCTTCAAAGCATGTAACCATTTAATAAACACGTCAACATTTGTTGCAATTATTAGTACTGTTTGGGGTTAGCATTGCTGACCAAATTTGTCCTATGTTAATTTTGTTCAAACAAAATTTCCTTTTGTTTATTAATAACCTGATACAAAAGCCATAAGTCAAATTTGTCAAATTGAAAAAAGGAAGATGTTTGCCTGGTATTCTAACACCAATACTGAATTCTTACTAGCGGGGCGGATCTTCCCTTTGCTGTAGGGTTGGCCCCTTGAGCTAATAGATATAATTAATACTTGTCCTATATTATAATAATAGTTTAGCACAGTGGTAAGGTGTTTAATATTTCAACTAAGAGATCAAGGATCAAACTTTGGCCCTGCATTTTTTGCTCACGGGTGGGGGAGGTCGCCCCTGTTCTAGTTAGTCATAAAAAAAAAATAATAAGAACAAAAAGAAAAGGAAACGAGACAGAAAAATAAAAGAAAAAATCAACAAAAGATATAAAAACTAAATAGATAACATAAAAATAAATAAAAGGAAAATACAAACAATAAAAAACTAAAAAAAAGACACCAAACATAAAGAGGATAACAAAGCATAAACACAAACAAAAAGTATATAATAACAAAAAATTACAATTAAAATAAATGAAAAACAAAACCCAAA